>CAUYQV010059210.1:0-10377 GCA_963574575.1 Galagoides demidoff | reverse complement strand
AGGTTTTTCTTTATCTGGAGATTTTTGATAACTAATAAAATCTTCTTACTAGTTATACATTTACTGAGTTTTTTTATTTCTTTTTTTAATTAAATGATAGGTGTGTACATTAATGCAAACATGGGGTACAGTGTAGTGTTTTCATATACAATTTGAAATATTTTCGTCAAACTGGTTAACATAGACTTTGTGTCATTTACTTAGTTATTGTGTTAAAACATTTATACTCTAGTTCTAGAAAAATTCACTTGTACCCTTGTTAGACAGACCATATAGGTGATCTTTCCAGTCACCCTCCCACCACCCATCTGCCCTTCCCCCCTCCCCTCCCCTCCCCATATTCTTGGGCTAGAATTAGGTTGTAACTTTCATTTGAGAACTATAAATTAGTTTCATAATAGGGCTGTGTACATTGGATATTTTTGAGTTTTTTTATTTCTTTGTGAAGTATTGGTGTTAGGCTTTGTGTTTCTAGAATTTGCCAAATTCATTTAGGTTACTTAATCTGACATATAATTCTTTAGGTTATTTATTCTCTAGGTTATTTAATCTGACATATTTTTATTTCTTTAGAACAGTAAGTAATGTTCACACTTTGATTTCTGATTTTAGTGATTTGAGTCTATTTTCTTCTTAATTCATTTAGCTAGGTTTGTTAAATTTGTTAATCTTTTTGCAGAACCAACTTTTGGTTGTATTCATTTTCCGTATTGATTTTTTATACTCTATTTCATTTATCTGTGCTCTAACTTTGATGATTTCCTTCTGCTCTCTTTGAATGTAGTTTATTCTTCATTTTCTTTTTCTTTTAACTTATTTTATTTATTAAATCATAGCTGTGTACATTAATACAGTCATGGGGTACAGTGTGCTGGTTTTATATACAAGTTGAAATATTTTCACCAAACTGGTTAACGTAGCCTTCATGGCATTTTCTTCTTCATTTTCTAAGCTGTAAAGTAAGGTTGTTGATTTGAGTCTTCTTACTTTTAATGTGAGCATTTCTAGGTCGATATTTTCATTGTTTCATTATATCCCCTAAATTTTGGTATGTTATGTTTTCATTTCTATTGAATTCAGGCTCAGGCATTTTCTTGTGGTTGCTTCCTTGATCCATTGGTTGTTGAAGACTGTTGTTTAATTTTTACAAATTTGTGAACAATACTAGTTTTCCTCCTATTATTGACGTGAAACTTCATTCCACTGTGTTGTTGTCAGGTGTTGCTGTTGATCGGTGTCACAGAGTATAGGCTTGCTATTGGAAGATAGATAAGATACCCAAATATCTATAGTATAAGACAAAAACAACTACCACCTTAAGATGGCAAGTAGCGAAATTCTTTATTTCTTCACGAGTTTAAATAGTAAGTTCTGCACATTCACACTGTTAATCAGTAATCATTCCATTATCTCAGTGACATATTGTAAAGAAACAAAGTAACTTTTACTAGGTTCCTGTCAGACTGCTGATTAAGTGATACACATGTCTGTTAGACAGGTAATACACATTCTTCTAAGTTACTCATTATGCTCAAAATAGTAATCAAGGAAACACACACTATCAGCTCTCTGGCCTGATTTTTTTTTTTGCAGTTTTTGGCCGGGGCTGAGTTTGAACCCACAACCTCCAGCATATGAGTCCAGTGCCCTACTCCTTTGAGCCACAGGCACAGCTCAATAGTATTTTTTTAGCTACTTTCCCCTTAAATTCCGTGACTTTTTGTTTTATATATTTTAGGGGTCTTTTGTTTAGCCTGTAAATGTTTATTATACTTTCCCACTCTACTAAAGTTTTATTAGTATCTAATGGCCTTCTCCTTCTTTTACTCTTATAACCTTTTTGACTATGATATTAATATGTCCATCCCTGCTTTGCTTGGCTACTATTTACATGAAATATTTTTTTCTGTCCTTTTACTTATAGTCCTTTGTGTATTTGGTTTAAAGTGAGTGTCTTGTGAGATAACATTTAGTTGTATTGTTATCTTAGCCAGAATGTCAGTCTCTGTTTTTAAGTAGAGAATTTAATTCATTTACATTTAAAATAGTTACTTTAAATTGATAAGTAATTACTTTAAAAGTGATAAAAGAAGTAATCCTGCTTTTTTTCCCTATACATCATAAAGCTTTTTGTCCCATATTTCCTGCACTAATGTCTTCTTTTGTGTTTAGTGGCTTTTTTATATCGAACCATTTAAATTCCTCTCTTATTTCCTTTTGGGTATTTCTATAGCTAATCTATTTTGGTTATCATGGAATTATACTTAAGGTTTTAAAATTACAGCATTCTAATTGGAATTTATATTAGCTTAAATTTAATAACAAATAAAAAGCTGCTTGCATACAGACTATTACCCAAACTTTTGGTTGTTCATGTCATAAAATTGCATCTTTACATGTTGTGTCCCTGAAAACATAAACTAATAATTCTTCAAATTCATTATTCTCTAACATTACTTGAAAAACAAAATAAACAAAATGTGGAATTATAAACCAAAGTTGCAGTAATACTAGCTTTTATTGTGATACTTGTTTTTTAATGAATGCATTAGTGTCTTAAATTATATAGAAAGACAAAGAGGAGTTATAAATTATAGGTACAATAATGCTAGTTTTTATAATTTCCCCTGTATTGACCTTTATTGTGGTGAGTCATGATGATGGCTTTGAGGTACGTAAAAATTAAGAAATGTATAATCTGCGTGGACAGAACAAAGGAAGCCCTCTGAGCAATGTTGTTAAGCTGAGCAAGTTGAAACTTGCACAGGTAAATCAGAAAGCATATTATTGACTGTGTTTCTTGGAAGTGAAATAATGGACCTTAACACTGACCTAAATATTTCCATTTAGTTTATGCATCATTTTCTTGACCTTCCATACATCTTTCTTTAGCTCTTTAAGTGACCCTAAGACAGTGTTTTAAGGTCTTTGTCTGGTATATGTCATCAGTTCTCTTCATGAGTGATTTTTGTTGCTTTATTTTCTTTCTTTTGAATGGGTTATACCTTCCTGTTTCTTTGAATACATTTTGAATTTTGTAGAAAACTGGATATTTGAATTTAATCATGCAGTAAATCTAGAAATCAGATTCTCCTCTTCCCCAGGGTGTTTTATTTATTATTTTCTTTTCAGTCTTTCTGTCCTAGAATCAGCCTAAGGTGTAAACTGAAGCTTTCCTCAAGTCCTTTCTGAGGCTGTATTTTTATCTTTACATGTCTTGTCACTTTCTAATTTTCCCTGTACACGTGATCTTAGCCAAAAGGCTGATAAGCAATTCTAAATGTTTCCCATACATGAAATGGAGTTTGAATGTCCTCGTCTTTTGTATCCTGTTGTGGGAAAAATAGAAACATGAGGGGGAAGAGTAAAGAAGAGCAATTGTTTGGTCCCTTGAATATTCTGAAAGCCAATTGAGGGGGCACAACAGTGAGGAGGGTGCAGTGAAAATGGCCACTTGACTTTTTCTGCATCTCTGTGATCAGAAGCACTAACCCTTCCCAAGGCACAGACTACTGGTATTTAGAGGACATTATACTTTTTGGGCATGCTGACTGTCCCAAGCTGAGTGCAGGCTGCTCACTGTGCCTGCACAGTTGCCTGCCACAGGGCTGAGGGTTGACATTGAGTAGGTGCTGTTGTGCTAAGAGCTAAAATTTACCATCCAAGCTTTCTCAGAATTTGGAAACTTTCTATAGACTCCAGAGCTCCAAAATAATAACATCAGACAGATTCTGCCAGTGCAATTGTTTTGTTGTTGGGATATGTTTTTCTCCTGCTTCCTTCTCCACCATGTCCCTAGAATCCTGAACATCTACCTTTTTAGAGGAATAGTAGAAGACAGAAGACACCAAATCCTATTTTATATGTAAGTGTACTTATATCTTAGAATTATAATAGGTAAACTTACCATTCAAAAATAAAGGCAAATTAATGGTATTTTCAAAATAACAGAAGCTGAGATAATTCAGTATCAATATATATATACTAGGAAAACTTAAGTTTTCTGCAAGAAAGTAAATAATTACATTAGAGGAAAGTCTGTATAAAGGAATAGTAATGAATTAGAAGGTAAACATGTAGGAAATTCTAACCAAATGTTGATTGTGTACAATAAAATAAATACTTTTAATCTTATTTATGTTAGAAAAATCATATTATAACCAAAGCCCTTGAAAGCAATTGCAGTTAAGTCTAGATATGGATGATCTTAGGTAAAAATGTAAGATTCCCTGTATTATTTTGAAAAAGACAAAGAGATTGCTTATCACATCACATGGAGGAAAATGTGGATTTTCAAATTTCCATTCAACTAAAACACAAGAAATAGAAATATGTATTCCAAATAAAGAATTAATTAGATGAGAATGGAGGCAATCTTGATCAATATATAAAATTAAAAAAAAATCTTCAGGTAAAAGCAGGACAATTAAATACGTGAGGTAAGAAGGAAGAACTGAGTGGGAATATAATGGTAATTTCAATCAGTATGATGAACTTTCTAGCTCAAATATTGTTAACTGAAATAATAAAGCAAAATATTTTTAGGTGATACATCCAAAATATGAACACAAAACCATTGAAATTAAAATAATATGACATAGTGGACAAAGTAGAACAGTCTTTAATTAGACTAAATAAACTAGCTATTACTGAAAATGAGTAATATCACATATTGATAAAATGTTTTGATCTTGTATCAACTTACAGTAATTCAAAAATGTAAAGTTAAAATTAAAGAAGGATAACTTGACAAATCAACTGTCAAAGAAGATTTACACGGTATGTTGCTAATTGATAGAATAAATAAGGAAAAAAACAGAAATAGGAAATATGTACACCGTAAGTTGGATGTAATGGCCCTATATAAAGCAGTGCTGCCAAAAAATTGAGAATATATACTACTTTAAGAATTCCTCAAACATTATTCAAAATTGTTCTGGGCTATAGATCAGATCCCCAAAACAGTAACATTAGGAGATTTTGCTTTGAGATCATAAATTGAGCTAAATATTAACAATATCAAATTCCTTGTTTGAAGGTTAAAAATTATAAACAGCTCTGATTTGAAGAATTAGTAGTTGAAATTGAAACTATGCTTTGAACTGAATAATAATGAAAATACTACATATTCCCTTGGGGCATGCGTTAAGGCAGTAATTAGAGTAAATTCATAGCCATTAGAGTTATTATTAGAAAAGAATATTATATATATTAATATATATATAACATAATATATATATTAATATATATTACATGTAAGCATTTTATTTAAGAAATAAGATTAAAAAAGAAATCTAAGCAAAGTAAGGAGATTATATAAATAATTTATAAAATAAACTAATTTTATTTTATAAATTAATAAAATTTAATTAATAAATTTTAATTATTTTTATATTTATTTTATTTAATAATTAATAAAATTTAATTATTTTTATTAACAAAGTAATAAAATAAAAACTAAAAATATAATAAATCAAAAAAGTCAAGAGTTGATTTTTGAAATTCCTAATATAAAGTGTTTAAACCATTTTGAAAATTCATCAGGGTAAGAGATAAGATCCAAAAATTAATATTAGGAGGTTGTGGACATAACTGCAGATGTCATAGACAATTAAAAGGTAATTGGAGGTATAAAATGAACAATTCCTAGAAAAAATACAGTTGATAAAGTCTATTGACAGGGACATAAAACATTTGACTAGTCTGAGTTATTAAAAATAGTTCAAAGGAATTGTATAGTTGTTAGGGAACTATTGAGAGAAATAGAATATGCTTCTTAAAAAATTTTGTGAGGCTTTTGTTGTTTTTAATCTACAAATATAGCCAGGATAATAGAAGAAGAAAAAAATACAGGCCAATCTCAGTTATAAAAATGAAGCAAAAATTATAAACAAATTTTAGCAAACGGAAACAACATGGGCTAAAAATATAATGCATCATAAACATTTTAATCCATACATATAATCTGTTTTGAACTTTGAAAATCAATTCACCATATTTACCATGCTAAAAGGAAAAAAAATCATCGGGAATAGTTGCAGAAATTCCTTTATTTTCTTTTTTAATTTTTGAAGAGAAAGGTAGTTTTACAAAGTAAGAGCAAGATATAGGGCACATTTGTCATAGGCAGCAAATGGGCCTCCAGTGCCAGGGCACGTAGGCAAGAGGCAGTGAGGACCAGACAGTCCTTTAATAGCTTCCAATAATCATTCATAGCCAAAGTTTTCAGCAAAGTAAGTAAGGTTCTTGACCAAAAACGTCCAGCAAACCTCCTACTCACAAGGAATGGTGCAGTTGCCTATACATGCTGCCTTGGCTAGTCTTTCTGTTGGCATCCCTGTGTAGAAGAAACCTGGTGGAAGTTCATTTTTTTCTCCTTATATGTGTGGTGTGAGATGGCTTGGAACCAGTCATTGTTGCAGTCCGTGGTGCAGAATGCTAGCTCTGATTCTACTTTTTTTTTTTTTTTTTTGAGACAGAGCCTCAAGCTATTACCCTGGGTAGAGTGCTGTGACATCATAGCTCACAGCAACCTCCAACTCCTGGGCTTAAGCAATTCTCTTGCTTCAGCCTCCCAAGTAGCTGGGACTATAGGCACCTGCCACAACGTCTGGCTATTTTTTGGTTGTAGTTGTCATTGTTCGGCAGGCCGGTGCCAGATTCTAAACTGCCACCAGCTCTGGTCTATGTGACTGGTACCTTAGCCGCTTGACCTACAGGTGCCACCCTCTGATTCTACTTTCAATATGGAGGGACGAATCTGCTCAGGGGCAGTCAGTATTGCATAGGGCTTAGGATGATGTAGCAGAGAGAGGGTTGTAATGCTTCATTCTAATTCACGCTCATATTAGCTGAGAGAGCTGCAGGTCTCCACTTTCATATCTGCTCAGTGAAGGCTGGTAGCCAGGTTGCCTTTAATGTCCCTTGCTCTTGAGGGGCCAGACTGGCGGCCCTGCTGAGTATAGGTGAGTAGATACACAAGTTCCTAGGGCTTTGGTTAAAATGCAGATACTGCTTAGTTGTATTTGGGGTGGGGCCTGACTTTTGGCCTTTTGAACAAGCTTTTAGTGATACCAGTGTTCCGGTTCACATGTTCTAAAGCGATACATTTTATATAGCAAGGTATTTTTTTAAGCATCCTTAGATTAATTCTTTCAATCAGTACATTTTATATACTGAACTTAAAAAGAGATTCAGTTTACAAGAAAATGACTTGCAGGCATCTTTTCCAAAAGTATTAATTACAGTAAATTCCTTTAATTAACAGGGTATCTGTTTGATTTCACAGATAAACTGAAACCAGGGAAGTGTTTTATCTTTGTTGTTATTATTGTTAATACTAGCATGAAAGAAGCTATCCTGTTATAATGGAAAAGAAACAAATGGTAAATTCTGGGTTTGGTAATCATGAGACCTGGATGCTAATCTCAGCTCTGTAACTAATTGATTATGATTTAAAATTGAGGTTATCTAAATCTTTCTTCATCTGAGGAATTAGGAGTTGAAGGAGCTTCATGATTTCTCTGGATTGCTCCAGCTCTAAATTGATGTGATTATAAAACATTCATAATTCAAGTTTTGAGGTAGCTCACATATGAAATTTCAGATCATTTATACATAAGCTCAGCAGCAAAGTGCAGAGTTGAGTCCAAGCAATTATCTCAATCATTAAGAAACATAATGAGCATTTCAATTGGATCATTGGTACTAGATGCCTTAGTTCATCTAATTCACTGGAAATGGATTAGATCACATTTCATTTTTGCAATCAATTACATAGATTCTGTTAAAACAGAGTTAAATAAAATAAAAAAATTTCACTACAAAAATACTATGCATTGTGAACATTTGTTAACTTCACATCACACTTCCCCATTACCCTGTTCCTACAACTATCATAAAAAGAATACAATTTAAAAGATACTTATATTTTAAATTAAGTCCTTTGAAACACTTAAAATAATAGAGTTAGAACAATAATTTTATTGAGATTTCTTTGAATCCTGGAATTTATTAATTTAAACAATTGAACAAGCATATAATATTTACTAAATTAGAAATGGATTTTAACATTTATTGTCTTGAAGACTTTGTAAGAATTTATGTGCTATACTGTCCTATTTGGAACAGTTTAGAAAAATTATATTTTAAATATTCCACATCATAGAATGGGAGAGCTGTTAGTGGAAAGGATTAAATCATGACAATTTATCTTCAAAGTGTTTTGGAAAGAAGACCGATATTCTTTCCTGCAAAGGTAAATTTGCCTAATAATTTTAGCATGGTGTAATATATGAAATCTAAGTAATCTTTTAACTTACATTTTTGTACATCTTTATTAATGAAAGATTCTCCACAGCCTAAAGTAGACAGACTTCCCTTTGCAGGTGTTCATTATAGGAAAGTCAAATTATAAAGGAAGAGAAATAAGGCAAATTGGACATGAAGATACAGCAGATGTTTCTGGCACTGTAACGACCTACCAAAGTGAGTTGAGGTTATGATGGAAGACTTTTATCACTGGAGGTATTGCCTGCTATTCTGACCCTCTTGTCCATGATCTGAATCATGTCCTGTGTGGACTACCTTCTGTTTCCACTCAGGACCTCCATCTCTTTTCTCCACCACTGCATCCCTCTAAATGGTACCTAACCTGTTTTTTATATCTATACCATTAGCATAGGGGTCTTTTCTAAGTATCTACTTACCATTTGGCTACAAATTCAGAATTACCTGGAGTCTTTAAGAAACATTGGTGCCCGTGCTCTGTCTGCAGAGATGCTAATTTAATTGGTCTGGAGTGTGGCATGATCATTAGAATTTTTTTTTTTTTATTGTTTGGGATTCATTGAGAATACAAAGAATTAGGTTATACTGATTGCATTTGTTAAGTAAAGTCTCTCCTATAACTACATCCCGCCCCCAAGAAGTGGGCCATATGCCATGACCCCCCATTCCCTCCCTCCTCTGCCTTCCCTGCTCACTCATTCCCCACCTTGTATTAGATCATCTACTGCCTTCCTCAGATTTGAGTACGTTGGATTTTTGCATCTCCATTCTTGTCATGCTTTACTAAGAAGAATGTGTTCCAGCTCAGTCCAGGTTAATATAAAAGGTGTAAAGTCTTCATCTATTTTAATGGCTTAATAGTATTGTAGATCAATGATTGTTAGAATTTTGAAAAGTTTTTCAGGTGACTGATGTGTAATTAAAACCCACTGAATTGTGCTAGGAAGTTTACCTGGCTCTCTGGTATCACTGCCTAGTGTAATGGTCCAGATAACTCTTCTAGGTAGATATTATATACATTGTAGAGAAAAGGAAATGGAATGTCAGATAAGTGACTGCCCTAAGGTCAGCATCACGAGTATACATTAACTATAGGATTTGATTCATGTTTTACATTATTGTAGGCTGTCTCTTTTCCTTTACTTTAGAAGCCTCGTTTTGTGTTCTGTGACCCAGACTCTCAGCAAAGTCATGGTCTCTTTTCTTGCAGTATCAAGGTGTTGTTAAAGCGATAATCTTCATAAAAAGTTAAGGAAACGTTGTTTAGTTGTCCATCAGACTAACCTTTTGCATAGCTAATGGTAGAATGATTAAATTGTTTTTCATCCCTTAATAGAATGTAGAGCCTCACTGTTCCATTGAATTTAAATTGTCATATTCTTTCACCCTGACCAGCAATGCCAAAAGGCTTAGTTGGTATTTTCTGCATTTCATTTAGTGGCAAAACATTTGAATCTGCCCTTATTTTATATAGTTGCATGTATTTTTCAATATCATGGGCCCTGTCATAAAAACTGGACCATGGTTATTAGTTTTTAACATAATTTTATGGCAGGACTAGACTGCCACTGAAAACATTTCTGACACTTGTTAAAATTATATTTTTTATGTTTTTCTTTCACTCATAGTTATTTAACCTACTATAACATTGTATGTGATAATCATTTTGAATTATGGATTTCCTACTTTTCATCCTATATGCTAAAACTGGTGTTTATATGGGAATCAACTATTTGTTGAGGAAAAGGCACACTATCTTAAAAGAAGAGGCCTTTGATGGGTTATTTTATGCACAGCTGACAAAAAGTGTAACCTAAAGACAAAATAGATTCTTCCTACCAACAGTGTTAAATGCTAAATAGAAATCACATTGAATAGAGGGAAGATACACTGGTATCACCCCTTGGGAAGATGTTTGTCATTATCTAGTGAAGCTGATGTATGGTAACTAAATAACTGAACATGCGTGTAACATAAGATCAAGCAAATCAAAATACTTGGCTTATACATGGTGGGATTATTTAGGATATTGAAAAGCTGGAAACAGCCAAATTTCCATCAACAGTAGAAAAGGTAAATGGTCTTTTC
>CAUYQV010059209.1:0-13726 GCA_963574575.1 Galagoides demidoff | reverse complement strand
ACCTTTTAGAGAACAGAAAGAAACTTCTAAACTCATTTTTTGAAATTAATATAACATTGGTATCAAAACCAAAAAGGGACCTTATAAGAAAAGGAAAATTGCAGAGAAATTTTACCATATGTACATAACAAAAACAAAACCATACATAAAACAATTAGCAAACTGAATACTGCAATGTATTTAAAAGAAAGGATGGCCAGGCATGGTGGCTCATGCCTGTAATTCTAGCATTCTGAGAAGCCAAGGCAAGAGGAACTCTTGAGCTCCAGAGTTCAGAAACCCTGTCTCTACTAAAAATAAGAAAACAACTATCTCAGCGCAATGCCTCTGGCCTATATTCCCAGCTACTGGAGAAGATGAGGTCAAAAGATCACCTGAGCCCAGCCAGGATTCAGAGGTTGCAATTACCTGTGAAGATGCTGCTGCACTCTAGATAGGACAACAGAACAAAACTATGTCTCAAAAACAAAACAAAACATAACATAACATATTGTGACCAAGTTAATTCTGCAGTGATGGTTAATTTCATGCCACCTTGACTAGGCCATAAAGTTTCTAGATACTTGGTTAAACACTGTTCTGAGTGTCTGTGAAGGTGTTTTTGGATGAGGTTAACATTTGAACTGGCAGATGGAGTAAAATCTTCTGCCTTCCCCATTGTAGATGGGCCTTATCCAATCTATTGGTAAGAACTAAATATCAGAGTAAGAGAATAGAATCTATTCTCTTATCAATCTATTAATAAGAACTAAAATCAGAGTAAGAGAAAATTCACTCTTTTTCTGAGGCTGCACCTATGCCTTCATGAAGAGTTACATATAATTGTTTGACAAAGGAAAAGAAGACTAGGAGCTATTTTTTCTGCACCATATACAGGCATCCCCTAAAAGTGGACAACAATAGCAATAAGATCACTTTCTGGAACATCCCTGGAGAACAGTATTAAAGGGAAATCCTCCTGAGCGGGCAGAATTTTGAACGATGCACCTGGTTTCTTCACTTTGTTTAGAAGAAGAAATTATCAGACATGTAATTATATACCAATTCATGGACTGTGGCCAGGGTTTGGCTGAATGGTCAGGAACTTTGGGAAAACACTATTTGAACAGTGGTGACAATGAAATTTGGGGAAAGGGGTTGTGAATAAACCTTTTATGAGTGGGCAAAATAATGTGAAGATATCTGTGTCCCAGATGAATACTCACCAACAGGTGATCTCAGCAGAGGAGGATTTTAATAATAAAATAGATGAGATTATTCCATGGATAAAAGTCAATCTCCTTCCCCAGCCACGTCTATCATTGTTCAATGGGCTCATGAACAAAGTGGCCCTAATAGCAGAGATGGAGTTACGCACAGGCTCATTAACAAGGCCAACCTGCCTACAGCCACTACTGAGAGCTCAATCTGCCAACATAAACCAATCCTGGGTCCTTGATATAGTAGTATTTCCCAGTGTGGTGAGTCAGCTGTCAGGTTAATTACACTGGACCACCAGGAAATCGTGGCAAGGGCAGTGTTTTGTTGTTACTGGAATAGCCATTTATTCTGGATACAGATTTGCCTTTGTACACACAACACTTCTGCCAAAACTATCATCCCTGGACCTCCAGAATGCCTATCTCTACCATTGCAGTATTCTAGACAGCATATTGCTTCTGATCAAGAAACTCACTTTACAGCAAAAGTATTACAGCCATGAGCCAGTCATGGAGTTTCACTGGATTTACCATATTTCCCACTATCTGAAAGAATGGTAAATGGCTTTTTAAAAACTTAGTTATACACCAGGCAGCTGGCAATGCCTGGCAGAGCTAGCAAAAAGTTCATCAGAAAGCTGTATATGCTCTATATCAGAGATGTTAAATAACCACCTCAAGGTTACAAATCTAATTAGAGGCAAAAGCTAGCACTGGTTTAAATCATCCAGTAGTTTCTGTACAATACCATGCTAAATATGCCAAAAGTGTAACAAATTAGACAAATCAACTTTAAATGATCATTTACCAAAGATTGAGATTAACAAATTATTATAAAGGGTGCCTAGATCAATTACATTGTATAGTTAAACAATTTTTAAGCCTTTTAGAGAGAAAAAGAGTCTTTTTAAGAAAGTTATTTTGGTCTCTCAGGCCCCCAAACCAATAACTCTAGGGCTTAACTATCTTATTTTTGCTAAAATTTAGTTAGAAGACTGCCTTTTCTACAACAGTGAAAATAGATTTACTATAATCAAATAACATACTCATAAAGAACTTTTCTCATCTATTATTTTTCATTTATACTACTTATAATCACCTTTTTAAAATTTCAGAACAGTAAAGGAGTACAAGTGTTTTTGTTAAATGAGTAAACTGTGTAATGCTGAAGTAAGAGATTTTAATGTGACTGTACCAAGAAGAGTGTTCATTATACCTGATAAGTGTTTACCCTTCATGCCTTTCCCGACTCTCCCACTTTCTCAGTTTCCAATGTACTTAACACATCTCTGTACCTGTCTGTACCCATCATTTAGTTCCCACTTATTAGTGAGAACATATGATGTTTCTTTTTCCATTCCTAACATACTTCACTTAGGATAATGGTCTCTGGTTCCATTTCAGGTGCAGCAAACATTACTTCATTACTTTTAATGGCTGAGTAGTACTCCTGTTTCATTCTTTTCCATATGGCTAGCCAAATTTCTCAGCACCTTTTATTGAAAAGACTATCCATTCTTTATTGTATGTTTTTATCTGCTTTGTTGAAAATCAGTTGGTCATGGCTACATGGTTTTATTTCTTGGGTGGGTATTCTGTTCCATTAGTCTATGTCTTTACTTTAATACCAATACAACACAGTTTTGGTTACTATAGTCAGGTTGATTTATTCTTTTTGCTTAAGACTGCTTTGGCTATTTAAGCTCTTTTTCGGTTGCCTTTGAATTCATCTATTATTTAAAACAGAGGTGTCTAACTTTTTGGCTTCTCTGGGCCACAATGGAAGAAGAGAAGTTCTCTGGGGCCATACATTGAATATACAAATGTTTATTAAAACTGATAAGAAAAAAAAAAGGTCCATGAATAATTTTTGTGATATTTGCCATCACAGATAAGCAAAAAAGTCCTCATATAATAAACCTAATTATGCAGCAGCCCTTCAGAGTCTTTTAAAATTGTCAAGCAGATCCCAAGTTTGCAATCACTAATACAGAAAATGTGCATATCTAAGTCATAAAAGTCTTTGCCTTTTTGATATTTTTTAACTGTAAAAGTAAAAGTGGGCAACATAAAACTAGTGAAATATTTGACATTCTTTTTCAGAAACCAATGTATCAACATCTGGTTTGATGAAGTAGTTGCAACTCTCAGTGAGTTCTCAAGGTGGTTGTTCTAATTTTACTATTCTTGTTCTAATTCTACTATTAATGTGCTTCATTCTTGAAAATAGTTGCTCACAAATGTAGGTGTTGTCAAAAAGAGATGACATGAACAAGGCGTGATTGTGAAGCAAGGGATATTTATTTCTGACATAAAAGGATGTACAAAAGTCCAATAAAGAAACATGATCAAATTTCTTTAAGTAGAATGTCCAATTGTAGTTCTGTGCATTCCACCTGAAAATTGGTAGGTAACATCCTATTTATGTCAACTAAAACTGGAATCGCAAATGCACTAGATCATTATTTTCTCAGAAATTTTGAAATCTGCTTTCAAATTCTTATATCAAACTGAAAAGCAAGGGGGCATATTTTTTACTGTTTACAGTTCTCTATTTAGCCAAGGTGTTGAAATGCATAAAATCGTTTGGCTTAATTTGAGCTTGCCATAATTTTCCTTTAGAATACTGTTATGGTTTGAAATATTGTATTGATAAGTTTTAGCTTTAAAGACAGTGTTTAACTCATTTAAATGAGCAGTTAAGTCCACTAACAATGCTAAACATATAAGCCAGTTTTCATTATCAACTTCATGCACAAATTTGGTATTTGATACCATAAATGACTTGGTAACATATTGCAAATCATAAAATCTTTTCAACGTTTGGCCTAAACTTAGCCTTCTTACTTCCAAAAAGTAAATGATGTCACCATAGTCAGCATTAATAGTTTTAAGGAATTCCTGAAATTAGCAATGACTACTCAATTCCTAGGTCTTCAGGAAATTCTTGATGACAATTGTACATGACTTTATCCATTTTTAAAGCTTTTGTGCATAATTTTTCTTGATATACCATGTAATGATGCTTCATTAAACATGAGTTTGGGGTGGCAATTGCATCATCTTCTATTAACTTTATAAGTCTCTCTCTTTGCCTACCATCACCAGGGCATCATCAGTAACTATACCAGATATGTTAACAGTGGACAAAGAAAATCACTGTAACATATTTTTTTATTGCTTATTATAAATCTCTATGTAATTGTGCCTTTTAATGGCACTAAGGGAGCCCCTTTTTCAGTGACATTATATTCGTCATCAATACCTCTAATAAAAATAGCAAGTTGAGTCATATTTGTAGCATCAGTGCTGTCATCCATCACCAAAGCATAAAATTTAAAATTAGCAGTTTTATTCCCTAAACTTCTTTCAACAGATTTTCCAATTTCTTCAATTTGTCTTGGCTATAATCTGGTGAAACAAACTGATTTTAGAAACATCTCCTTTTTTCCAGGGCAAATTGTATCTGCCATGCTTTCCATACGTTACCTAATAAACTTACCATCAGTAAACAGTTTTGATTTTTTTTTGCTATTAAATGCTACTACATAAGGAGCTTTTACAATGGGATACATCTGAGTTGTAACTTAAAAAAAAATTTTGTTGACAAGACAGACCTTTTTTTCAGTTCTGTTATTTTGTTCTTACAACACAATCCTTCATATGCATCAAAATTAGCAGCATATTTTTGCATACAATGCCTTTTCAAATTATAGTTTTTAAAAACTTGAACAAATTCCCTACAAATTAAGCAGAGTGCCTTATTATTTGCCTTGACAAAAAAGTAGTCACTTGTCCACTTTTCATTGAACAATCTTCCTTCAGTGTTGCCTTCAGGGTCTCGCGGAAAAGCGATTTCACGGAGAATAAGCACACTTATGAAATTGTGTTTTAAATAAAGGTGACCATCTGCTCACTCAGGCAAAATGGTGAGCTTCTTTATTTGTGCTTAGCTTCTGATAATCCACTCAACATACACCTTCTGACATAACCCAATTTAACATAACTTAATGGAGAACACGTTGTTAGCCATTAATTCTTTGTTCTTATCTGATGATGCCTGAGGCTATGGAGGAAAAAGGTAGACTGAATACTTGCTTTTGCTGGCCTTGCTGTTTAGAGACTATTACTTCGGATCTTTAAACAAGGCATAAAGAAACTTCTTGGGTATACAGGAGTTTGTGTGCAAACCTCTGCTCCCATGTAGGCCTTAAGTCAGGGGGTTTTTGCTGAAACATTTTATAAGAAATTTTTAAGCTGGACTTCTCAAAAGCCTTTCACAAGCCCAAGTTTTATCTGTGCCATTAGATACCTATATGAATCGGGTAAATTCCTCTTCTCTTGAGGTCCGCAAGCACATTTCCATTCCTGGACCCATCAGCAAGTGACCTCTGTCACCACAGATCAGGAAAGGTTACTGATGGGTACCTGGCCAGTTTTCCAAAGGGCTTTTTTTATTGGCTTTATAAAGTCAACCTTAATTCCTTAACGCAGTAAATGCTATTCCAGCCAAAGTCTTGGTCATGTTAGGCTCACAACCAACCTGGCCACATGGGATTCTGGCTCAGTTTCTTACAAGTATGCCTGCACAAAGTCTTTTCACTGCTCTCTCTCAAACGGCTTTTTTGGCCAGAGGCATATAAGCGTTTCGCCTATACTTCATTTGTAATTTTTCTTTCTGGGGGCTCTGTTTTCTTTTGAGACATTGTAGAAGCCATGCTGAGATTAAAATAATAATAGATAAAGGACTATATTTACGTTTAAAATTAAAGTTAATTGACAAGAAATTGGGGAGCAAGGTTTGGGCCTTTCCACATCTTGGTTGCTAACAAAGGATAAGGTAGAAGCCCGATTGTAAATTGTGGCAACCTTTAAAGTGTGAGATGTCCCTGAGACTATTATTACCCTTAATAGTCAAATAAGAATGCTTACTTGACTTGTAAATAACATCAAACGCCTAATGTTACAATGATAGGTTGAAATAATATTAATAATTGTTGCCTTGCCAAGTCATCATGAGCACAAGTAATGTCTGTTGTCTGATGGTTTCAATTCTACTGTCTGCACATGGAAAATAATTCACTGGATGCTTCACACTGATGGAAAACTGAAGCCAAGTATGCATACAAATAGCAAAAGCATATGCATATTTATCTTATGTGACACTGCAACACAACATTGTTATCTACAAAAATTCAGACTCAAGAATCACAATCTTTTGGTGGAACAATCAAGTTCCACCAAAAAAAAAAAAAAAAAAAAAAAACCGACAAATCTCATAATACTTTAAGTAAGTTTACAATTTTGTGTTGGGCCACATGCATAGTCATCCTGGACCTCGTGTGGCCCAGTAGCCAAGAGATGAACACCTCTGATTTAAAACAAAATGTAAAGCATGCAAAAAGGTATTTTCTTTTTTTAGACAGAGCCTCAAGCTTTCCCCCTGGGTAGAATTCTGTGGCATCACAGCTCACAGCAACCTCCAACTCCTGGGCTCAAGTGAGTCTACTGCCTCAGCCTCCCAAGTAGCTGGGACCACAGGCGCCTACCACAACGCCCGGCTATTTTTTTCTTTGGTTGCAGCCGTCATTGTTGTTTGGCGGGCCTTAGGTTTATGTGGCTGGCGCCTGAGCCGCTTGAGCCACAGGCGCCGAGCCAGAAGTACACATTCTAAAGTAAAAGTCACAGTTACCAATAATGACATTACAGAAGCAGACAGAACAGGAAATGCCAGGATAAACAAAAGCACAGTAGCTAATTCAGCATATCACTCAGACCAGAGCGGACTAAATGTAAGTTAGAATATAGAAAATCTAAGCTCCAAACCAACAAGGGAGAGCTTATGGATATATGTATCTATTGAACTTCATGCCCTAATAATAGAGACTCCGTCTCAATTGAAAATAGAATATCACAAAAAATGATTATGTGTCACCACAAAAAACACTCTATGTCAATGCAGTCTATGATTATAATCCAATAAAATTCAGAATTAATAATAATTAGAAAATAAAAGAATATACTGAGATCCCATTTCTACTACAAATAGAAAAATTAGCTGAGTGTAATGGTCCATGCCTGTAGTCCCCTACTAGGGAAGCTAATGCAAGAGGATCGCTTGAGACCAAAAGTTTGAGGTTGCTGCGAGCTGTGATGACACCATAGCATTCAACCCCAGGAGACAGAGTGAGACTCTGTCTCAAAAAAACCAAACAAAAAAATAGAAACCAAAAAATAAACAAACAAAATAAAAAAACACAATTCTTTAATGAAAGGGAAATAATCCTTAATCCAAAAATCTAAAGTCTGAAATTTCTGAGCACCAACATGAAGCCACAAGTTATCCTGAACACATTATTTTATCACTCCATTACTGTCCTATGTCTCACTGTTTTTAATATTTCATGTGAATAAGTATAAGAAAATGATTGCTTCTCGGTGGCATATAAATTCAGTTGCAAACGACAGTGATGCCAAAAAACTATAGATCACCCACACAGGGGCAGAGAGACAGTGACACCACTGCTTTCTGATGGCTCAATGTATACTTTCTTTCATGCACAAAATTATTAAAAATACAGAAGAGAATTACCTCCAGGGTATATATAAGATTTACATGAAACACAAATGAATTTATGTGTTTAGAGTCCCATCCCCAAGCTATCTTATTATGCAAACACAAATATTCTAAAATCAAAAAATATCTGAAATTTAAAACACTTCTAGTTCCGTGCATTTTGGGTAAGATCAACCTGTACTACCAATATATGAATCTATAGGATGCATTTAATGTGCCAATCAGGCTATCCACAGCCTTAAACATTTATACCAATAGAAGTAAAACAATAAAAATTAATTAATTATATTCTTAACTCAAATAGTTAGAAGAAGAACCAAAAAGTAAACCAAAAGAAAAGATGAGCAAGAAAATATTAAAAATAAAAGCAGACGTTAATGAAAGAGAAGATAAACAATAGCCAAGATGCAGGGTTTTTCTTGTTGTTTGTTTTGTAGAGACAGAGTCTCACTTTATCGCCCTCGGTAGTGTGTTGTGGTGTCACACAGCTCACAGCAACCCCCAACTCCTGGGCTTAGGTGATTCTCTTGCCTCAGCCTCCCTAGTAGCTGGGACTACAGGCACCCACCACAACGCCCGGATATTTTTTTTTTTGGTTGCAGTTCCACAGGGGCTGGGTTTGAACCCACCACCTCGGTATATGGGGCAGACACCCTACTCACTGAGCCACAGGCACTGTCCCAAGATGCAGTTTTAATAAACAAAATACTATTGGGTGTAAATTAACAAAGTATTCGAACAATTAAGAAAAGAAGGAAGACAGTGCACATGCAGTTGCACTCCACAGAGCACCTGCAATCAGTGATGGGCCGCGTGCCCCACACTGGGTCCATAACAGACTGCAGCATAAATACACTCTATAATGTTGCACAATGACAAAATCACCTACTGACATATTTCTCAGAACATAGCCCCACAACTAAGCAACACATGACTGTATGAGGTCTGATAGTTAACTCGTGAACTGGTACTTAGAAAAATGCTACTTATACCTCATTGCTGAATATCACTATGGTCACCTTAGAGGTATGCCTGTTGGGAAGCTATGCATGGATGCCAGTCCCTAGTCCACCCTTTAAAGCAATTTTGGAACTCTTTTTCTGGAATGGCCATCAGAGCTGTTGTCATAACACTTATTACCTTTGATATTCTGAATGTCATCAAAATGTCTTCCTTTCGATATTTTTTCTATCTTTGGATAAAGAGAACAGTCTTTAGGGGCCAGATCAGGTGAGTAGGGAGGGTGTTCCAATACAGTTACTTGTTTAATGGCTAAAAACTCTCTCACAGATGGTGCTGTGTGAGGTGGCGCATTGTTGTGATGCAAGAGTCACGAGTTTTTGCCCACAATGTTCACTTAAGATTTTCTTGTTTCTCTATCAATGTTTTTTTTTTTTTTTTTTGAGACAGAGCCTCAAGTTATCCCTCTGGGCAGAGTGCCATGGCACCACAGCTCACAGCAACCTCCAACTCCTAGGCTCAAGGGAGTTTCCTGCCTCAGCCTCCCAAGTAGCTGGGACCACAGGTGCCCGCCACAAGGCCTGGCTATTTTTTTTTTTTTGGTTGCAGCCGTCATTGTTGTTGGGCAGCCCAGGCTGGATTCGAATCTGCCACCTTAGATGTATGTGGCTGGCGCCTTAGCCGCTTGAGCCACAGGTGCCCGGCCTCTATCAATGTTTAGTCTGTTATGCTTCTCATAGCCAGCTGATGATGCACAATGCAATGAATTTTCACAATGTTTTCATCAGTTCTGCTTGTTACTGGCTGCCCTGAACTCTCTTTATCAGTGACAATCTCTCTTCTCAGAAAAATGTTTGACCCATTTGTACACTGCCACTTTCTTTATGGTATTATCCCCATAAACTTGAACTACTATGTTCCTGATTTCACTTCTGCTCTTGCCAAGTTTAACAAGAAATTTAATGTTTACTTGCTGCTCTAATACAAGCTCAAACATTTTCCTGATGATACAGAAAACCACACAACAACAGTAATGAACACCACTCAGCAAGACACTGCCACACATCAACACGAATTCAGCTGTGGGACACCAATATGCCAAGGTCACAAAATCTTACTGTGCTGTTTGTACAGTGCTGCAAACATAAGCAAACAGTGGCGAATTTGTGAACTTAATTGGTAGACCTCATACAAAACAGACCATGATGAGGGGGAACTTATGGAGAAGAAATTTATAAAACCCTAAGACATGATTTTGCAAGCCACAATGCACAAAAGTTGAAAACGTTGATGGAATAGATAATTGTGTAGGAAACTACATTTTACTTAACTGCATTTTCTACCTTTCCAGAGAAAACTCAAACCAGCACATTTCCACAGGAGATATAGGGAAAGTTATCAAGGAAATTCCCCAAAAAGCAGCAGGTTCTGGTGATTCCACAAAGAAATTCTAACGTAATCTTTAAAGGCGAAATAGTTATGACTCTGCATAAATTGTTCCAGAATATTAGAAACTGAAGGAAAACTTCTAGGCTCTTTTTATAAAACCAGCATATTGACACCTATTTCTACTAAAAATAATACAAAAAATTACTGATATCACTTATGACTATCAAAGCTAAGATACTGTGTTAGTCTGCGAGAACTGCCATACATAGCATCCCAAACTGGGTAACTTAAACAACAAAAAGTCTCACAGTACCTGACACACTCACAGTGTTGACAGATCTGGTTACTCCGAACGGCTCTCAACTTGGCTTGTAAACGCCCGTCTCCTACGCGTCTTCACCTAGTCTCCGTGCGCCTGGAGACGCCAGTCTTCCCCGCGTCTTCACGTTGTCTCCGTGTGCCTGTAGACGCCCGTCTCCTCCCCGCCTTCACCTAGTCTCAGTGCACCTGGAGATGCCCGTCTTCGCTTAGTCTCCGTGCGCCTGGAGACCCCGGTCTTTCCCGCATCTTCACGTTGTCTCCGTGCAACTGGAGACGCCCGTCTTCGCCTGGTCTCCGTGCGCCTGGAGACGCCCGTCTTCCCCGCGTCTTCACGTTGTCTCCGTGCACCTGGAGACGCCTGTCTTCGCCTGGTCTCCGTGTGCCTGGAGACTCCGGTCTTCTCCGCGTCTTCACGTTGTCTCCGTGCGCCTGGGGACGCCCGTGTTCTCCGCGTCTTCACGTAGTTTCTCTGTGTCTATGTTCTAACCTCATCTTCCTGTAGGGAAAGCCAATACACTGGATTAGGGCCCACCCCAGCGGTTTCATTTTAGTTTCAAAATTTCGCTGTGTATAATGCTCCTCAGGTATGCTCCTCTTCTGGCCTAGACTTTCAGGAAAATGCGCCTCAAGAAAATGGGGAGGGCTAACGCTTCCTTGGTTAGGCAAGTAGATTGTACTGCCTTCCCGCAGCTCCCTGCTCTGTGAAGACTGTTCCTTCCTTCTTTCCCAGGAGCCCTTTCCTCCTTGCCACATTTGGGGCTGTGGCTGAGATGGTCACAAGCATCACTGGTGGGGGGGAAGCTTCTGAGGTTACTCATCCCGTGGGCGGCTAGGTGGGTCCCTGGGGCCTGGGCAGGGCTCTCAGGCCTCACCCCTCACTCCACGTGACTGCAGCCCACGTCTCCAGCCCTGCCACTGCACTCTCCCCAATTGTGGCACTTTGTGGAAGTCACTCTGGACCACTCCCATAGGATCCCAAATCCTTTGAGACTTGGACCTTGTGTGCCAGGTGGGACAAGGTGGGAGGGCAGAGTGGTCATAGGAGGCCTGCTGGTCTCCCCTGGTCTGGAGCTGTACTATCCATGGATAATGCACATCCTTATTTTCCCCTCAAATATTTGGGCAAAACAGTGAGCATTAAGCATGGCAAAATATGATACTTTCCTCTTTAAAGATCTTACCTCCAAATACAAGTATGTTCTGAAATATATTGAAGTTAGGACTTCAACACATAAATTTGAAGGGACACGATACAGCTTATAACAGATACTAAACAAAAATTAGTAAATAGAATCTAACACCATATCAAGAAAATAATGTACCATATACAAATACAAGCTAATCTTGGAATGCAACGTTGGTTCAGTATTTGAAAATTAATTAATGTAATATACAATATTAATATATTTAAAAAACAAATAATATGATTATCTCCATAGAATCTGAAAAATCTTTGATGAAATTCAACACTTACTCTTGATTTTACAAAAGCATGAAGAAAACGGGCAGCGCCTGTGGCTCAAAAGATTAGGGCCCCATAAGCCGGAGGTGACAGGTTCAAACCCAGACCCAGCCAAAAACTGCAAAAAAAAAAAAAAAATGAAGAAGATAAAAATGTATAAGTATTTTCTAAGCTGATGCTGATTAAATATATAGGTGCCTTAGTTCCAGATGAGTCTTTTACTTAAAGAGAAACCCTAGAGGCATTTTAGTAAGATCAGAAACAGGAAAGTGTAGTCCATCCCTTTGCAGTAGGGGCATGTGTGGGGTCCATCTCTGGCAGTGTGACCGTGCTGCCCTGTGCCCCTGTATCCACTTCCAGGGGACCGCTGACAGAGCTGGCTAACGGTCACAGGCAGAGCCATTTTGTCAGTTAATCAGTGTGCAGGAGGCAAATGCCTCCTGCTGAGCACAGCATGTCCTTCAGAGATGTCCATCCACGTACCTCCCTCCAGACCTTCTGTCTCTAGCCTTCCCTGACACAGGCAGGTCTACTACTACTGCCCATAAGTGCAAACCTAGCTTTACCTGGGCTGCTTTTTCTTCCACACAACATAGGTAACTGGGTGTGTGCTCGGCATTCTGCCCAGTGGGAAGGTTTTCCTCTCCGGTGTCTCTCAAGGCCACCCCTAAGTGCAGCTACACGGGACTGCTATCCATTTTTGACTTGAATTTACTCATTAAGCAAACTCAGGATAAATCAAATTCACAAATTTTCTTCCGTTTCAACTGGTTGTATGAGAGCACCCCCACTGTCCGTATGTGGCCGTCAGTGTAAGTTGAGAGGGACACTGGTACAGCTGTGATGTGGATGAGTGATGGGGCCTGGTGCCAGTTCATGCGCCTTACTTGTATCCTCTAGTCCTCCTTGGGCTCGGTCCAGATGTGCCATTTCCATCTGACAATGGATGGTCTTTGGCCTCACCTGCTCTTGTGATTTGATGAGTTTGACAGAAGCCAGCATGTGTGATTGAGAGTTCTGAATGGACGGTTACTTGCTGTCCCTTGGTCAGACACTCTTCCAGGGCACAGTAGCAGACAGGACAGCCTTGTTGGAGAGCACTGCACTGTGTCTCTCCTTTTGGAGCTCAGCATCAACTCCAAACTGCATCTTCTCCGCCCTGGATACCTCCAGCATATTCAGGCCTGCTGGGTCACATGATCCAAGCAGGTACACTGTGCCAGCAGCCTGGGCCTGCTGAAGAGCTCTTCCTGCTCCACGCCCCCTCTTCTCCTATCACCTGGCGTATGGACTGAAGGGGAATGTGCTGCCTCCAGAATCCATGAGGCTTCTTTCTTTGAGGGATGCCAGAAGTAGTGATTTGTCTTTTGCTTTGCAGGAGTATCTCAACAAGCCCCTGACCACTGTAACCCTAAATGCCACACTGATGGGGCAAGCTCCTAAATCTTTCTGTAGTTTATCTCTCACCCTCTGGAGCCCTTGTTTCTTACAGAGGCCTCCAGCTTGCTCGCCATTTCTTTTTTTTTTTTTTTGAGACGGAGCCTCAAGCTATCCCCCTGGGTAGAGTGCCATGGCATCACAGCTCATAGCAATTTCCAACTCCTGGGCTCAAGCGAGTCTCCTGTCTCAGCCTCCCAAGTAGCTGGGACCACAGGCACCCGCCACAGCGCCCGGCCATTTTTTTTTTTTTGGTTGCAGCCATCATTGTTGTTTGGCGGGCCCGGGCTGGGGATCCGAACCAGCAACCTTAGGTGTACGTGGCTGGCGCCTTAGCCGATTGAGCCACAGGCGCTGAGCCTTGCTCGCCATTTCTTGCTA
>CAUYQV010059206.1:0-17690 GCA_963574575.1 Galagoides demidoff | reverse complement strand
TAAAGTTAGAGGACTTGGTTGGAGTTAGTAGACTTGGATAGAGTTAGTGGACTTGAGTGGAATTGATAGACTTGGATAAAGTTGGAGGGTATGGGGCAAAGACAATTCCTGAGACATGACTATTTTTTGCTAAGCCACTTAGCTGAGGAAGGTTCTCTGTAGAAGAAGAAAGATTTTGAGGAATCTTTTTAAAGGAGACATGATGCCAAATTTGAAATGTGTGTGAGGTGAGCAGTATGCGCAGTGCCCTTGTCTGACCCAAGTGCTAAATCAGCAGGAAGGTGGCACTCACTCATCGTATCATTCACGGCCGTGGGCTGGGCTGTTTTTCTTGCATCCATTTCACTTAGTGATTAATATCTCTTTTAATGTTCGGCTGCAGTGAATTCTTAATAAATTATTTTGTAACGCATTGAAATCACTTTGTAAGCTTTCTGTTAACACCTTTAAGAGGCCTCCAGCTATAAAATATTACTTTATCATCTTCTCAATGCTGGACATTTGATGTAATGCTCGTGTCTCAGAGGTTGTTAATAAATAATGAATGGAGGAATGATCTGGGGGTGACCTTTTGTAGAACATCATCCGTCAGCTGAACTTCACTTCATCCTTCCTTTTACACTGTCTTCTGGCTTTTAGGATCCGGCGGTTTGCAAATCAGGTGGTTTGGTTCCTGCCCGTGAGCGATATTTCACAGGAGGGGTGATGCTGGAATGATTGGTTATGCCATTGCCTCTGGGACCCTCAGAAGGATTTAAACCCTATGATTGGCAGGTCTGTTTTGGGCCCACCCAATATGGGAGGGAGGAGCTCTGGTGCATCTCCTCTTGGCTGTGATGAGGCCTGGCTGTCCCTAGCAGGGTGACAGTGCTGTGGTCAGCCAGCCGGGTGTGAGTGGTGTTCCCAGTGGGCTGCTGCAGATGTGCTCTGTCCTCAAGCTGTTCTACCTTTGGTCCCCCAAAACGATGCTCCGGGAACAGAAGCCCCGTGGAGAGGCCCAGGACCATAACAGCACTGCGGGCTGGAGCCGGAGAAGCCAGAATGCTTGTCTAGTCCCTTAGCTTCACCAAAGGGTCCAAATTTTTTTTCCTGCCACACATTGGAAGAAGTGGTGTTGTCTTGGGCCACACATGAAACACACAAACACCAACAAAACACTAACTTGTCATCACAGCCAAGAGAAGACACATCAGAGCTCCTCTCTCCCATATTTGGTGGGCCCAAAACAGACCTGCCAATCATAGGGTTTAAATCCTTCTGAGGGTCCCAGAGGCAATGGCATAGATGAGCAAAGAGGAAAGGTCTGTGCGTAATTTTTATGATATCCAACACCACAGATGAGCAAAACCAACCTCAAATGATTTATACACAACCCACGGGCCGCAGGTTGGACACCCGAGCTTACAGAAAGGAACTGGGGTTGGGAAAAGCCAGAGGCTTCCCCAAGGTGGCACATGGGTGAGAGCAAACTGTCTACTTGAATCTTGAGACTCTGGTCCCCCTAGCCAGGGCTCCCTGTCATGGGGCGGTGCTAGAGTCACTTCATTCCTAACCAAACACTCGTGTATTGCTGACTCTACGCAGCTGCTGGGCAGCATTCTGGGGACACCACAGGGAGCAGGACTGGTGTGCTGTCCCTGCCTTCCTGGGTTTCTCCTCTATCAGACGAGCACACAGTAGCCATCAGAACTTCCAGAGATGCTGGACAGCAGGAGTGATGGAGGCTGCCATAGCAGACACAGCGGTGGGGGTGGTTGGGTGGGGGGTGGAGAAGGCGTCCCTGAGGAAGGGGACATTGAGGGTGAGACATAAAGGAGGTCTCGGGGCCACGGGGGAGGCTGTCCCGATGTGGTGTGGGCTTTGGGCTGCAAAGATTAGGTCCCTGTTTGTGGCACTTGGGTAAGCTCAGTAAGAGACACTGCATGGAGCTTCTAGATCTGTCTGAATCTGTGGCACAAAGCAGGCACCAGGATATATCTATTGGATGAATAAATGAGCGTGCCACGGGTCAGGCTGCTTTCTCTACTCAGCCCTGGCCCTGGGGGTGGCAGTGCTGGGCAGCAGTGGGTGCCTGCAGTGGGTGACCTCATACTAAGTGTAGCTGATGAGGACAGATGGGGAGGCGGCCCTGAAGTGGAGGTACTCCTCCCTGACCGCCTCAAGGAGTCCAAGCCCACGGAGAGTTGCGACATCCAACCAACCTTGCATGTGGCTTGGAGGCTCCAGGAGGACCATCCCTGGGGGCTGTGGGCGGGGGCCCTCAGTGGACGAGGCTGCATCCAGTGGCGAGCCCTTGGCTGCTGCCCAGCGGATGAGCTTAATGGCCTGAACTTGTAACACCAATTCAGGCCTCAGAAAATCGCCCTAGAATTATCTCTAGAGTTTTATTTCCTTGAATCCTGAATAGATCACATTTTATTGTTGAATCCTGAAATCTCATTACTTTAGGAAGGGCTATTACTGGCTATTACTGGGAAGGAATTCCTCTCTCTAGTTCTGATTAAAACCTGTTCATATTTTTAAAAAAAATCTCAGACCTATTTTTTCATGCTTCTAAAAGTGTAAGTGTACAAGCCAAGAGTCTGCTCTGCCAGGGCAGGGCCTGGGCACGCTGGTGGACAGGGCAGTCCTGTGGGTGGAGGTGCCAGTCACCCCCTTTTTGGTAGGAGGGTCCCTTTCTATCCCGCCAGCTTGGTCGCTTCCTAAGATTATAGTCGTGGTTCTGGCCTAAACAGGCAGCTCCAGTTGCCACTGGTTTGAGACTTCAGCTTCGAGTCCATTCTCCAGTGTGATTCTGGGAAAGCTGGGAATATAGGCCAGAATTTGGCTTTTCCAGTAGTTGGTAGGACCCAGAGGAGCTGGCTCGGCCCAGGGCAGGGGAGAGTGCTCCCCACAGGCAGACTCGGCTCCTCCCTGAGGCCCCTCTGCCTTGTGCAGTCATCAGCTCTCCAGATCTGTGTCCCTAGCTGGGCGTGTCCTCCACGCCCCACAGGGCTCACCTGGCACTGCCACGTGCTCAGCCCACTGTGCCGTGCGTGTTACCTGGTGACTCTGTCCTCTTTCCTCCTCTGTGAGCCCAGTGTCCTTGGCACAGCTGCGGGCCCGTGGTGCTCAGAAAGTATTTGTCAGGTGGATGGCTGAATTCACATTGGCACCCAGGAGGAGAGTGATCTGGGGAGTTTTCTGTGCAAGTAGCCATATGACTCCTGAAGGGCAGAGGTGACGTCCTCAGCACATCTCTGTCCCCTGCCCAGGCACACGTCTTCAATTCTAGCTCACCTGCTTTCCCTGAGCCTGTTTGTTCTTGCCTAGTCTCACTGAGCTACCCTTGAGGTGGGTTTCCATGTGGAAACAAAGGCTTTGGTGTTCAGCCTGTGATGGGGAGCCCGTGGGTCTGCGGGGTGGGGGGCTTCAGCTGGGGGAAGGAGCTGCCGGTCCATAGCTGGTGGGAGCCTGAAGGGGGAGCTGCCCCCTTCCTCCTTCCTCTCGCGGGACTGCCCCTCCAAGGTTGCAGTTTGCCTTGGAGAAAGCCCAGAATAGCCCTGTGGCCTCCACTTAGGCACCGGCTGAGTGTGCACGTGGCTGGAATTCTTTTCTGGACTCTCAGCAAATGGAATTATTTACAACCACCAGGGCCAATATTTCCCTGCTCCGCAGACGACGGGCAGCAGATGAAGTGGGCGCTCTCTTCTTGCAGAGAGCTAATGATAACGTTCAGCTCTGCCCAGCCCGCCACTGTGTCATGGGTGGCACAACCACGGATATTTTTATTTCCCCAGGCGAGTCAGCACCGTAGTGCATGCATCCGTGGTGAAGGCTCTTGGGCTCTGAGCCGCAGAGAGCACCAGCGGCAGCCGTGAGACTGCAGTGACCCGCGGCTCAGCAGCCGCCTTCCCGAGCTCTCTCTGCAGGCTCCGTCCCTGAAATGGACGAGGGAGAGCCGCCAACTTCTGATTTGGCCTATCCGTCTGGGTCACTGGTTCCAGAAGTTAATTTTGGATGGGACTTCACAGTCACCCCGGCTTCTGGTTATGCAAAACCTGACCTTTGGCTTAGTCTCTGGGGTCCTTTCCTTCTCCTCACCCTGTGGCTTCTGCTGCCTTCATCTCTTTGCCATTCTTTCCTCTTAAAAAAAAAAATATCCTGCTGACAGGAGCTTTCTAACTTGTCATTTTGGAGATCATCAACAAATTCTATAGAGAGGTGACCTCCATTATGAGAAAGAGACGGGGAGTTGGACGGGACCCAAGCCGAGGAGTTGGAGCCTCTTTTGACTGGCAAGGTGACACTGTGTGTCATATCAGCATTCATGACCAGCTCCCTTCTCCTCGGAGAGTAATTATTTCTTTCAGAGCGAAAGGTCCAATTTGCTGTAAAGAACAGAGCCCCAGGTAAAACGAAAGAACGGCAAGCTCCCTTGACATAAAGGAGACCCGACTGCCCCCGTGCCCGTCTCTGCTCCCATTCTACCTCGGAATGGCCACTCCGCCAGATTTATGATGTTTATTTGTGCTTCCTTCCTGTCATGGCACATGAGGGCGGTCGCACGTTCCTGCAGTAAGGCCAGCTCAGTGGGTGTTGCTGAGCACCCTGCCAGGGACACCAGCTCTTGTGTCCTCAGCCTATGCCTGGCTCTAGGTGGAGATGCCACCTTTGGAGAAATACTGGGAAGTCTGACCCTCAGGATCTGGGTCCAGACTGAGTCGGTGAGCACTCTCCTGGGAGGTCCCCTACTTCTGGGCCATTATGAGAGTAAGCAGCCCACGTCTAAGGCCTTGGTGCTGATCCCACGATAGAAGCCATCGGTGCCTCAGACCCAGAGCAGACATTTGGTCTCACTGGGAGTGACAGCTGGCACATGAAGCAGCCCTGTGTGTCCAGGTGTGGGTGAGCAAGGAGGTTACGGGAGGTGGCGCCTCCCCAGCCCCTGCTCCGCCCTGTCAGGGCTCCTGCTGCTCGGTCTCCTGCTGTTGCCCCTGGGGTGGAACTCGCCCTGTCCTGTCCTCTTAACTTGTCTCCCCTCCTCATGAGCCGCAGCTCTGTCCTGTCTTGCCTCTGCAGCCTCGGTTCCTGAGGTGGCGCCCAGTTCCCCACACTTCTGTTAAATGACCAGAGGGGTATGAAGGGACATGAGTCTCCACCCAGTCATCCAGTTGGCTATTGACAGAGCCTGGATTCGAGCCCCAGGTTGTCCTACTCCCAAGCCCTACGTTTTCTTGACTTCTCATGGCACCATGACTGTCACCCTGAATTTTAAGGCACCTCCACTTCCTCCCTTTCTGCCTCTGTTTTCTTGGGGCTCAGTTAAAGCTTACATGTTGCCCCAGACTAGAGACCAAGAAAGTTCAGGGGTAGACGTGTGGAGGGCGTGGCCAGGACCCGGGTCTGGTGGGAGCTTCTGACCGTTCTCTGTCAAGGGAGCTAGAGAAGGTAGGATGTTGTCCTTGGTGAGAAGTGTCTGAACTGGACCATGTAAGGCCCAGGGATATTTGTCATGCTCAGAGCAGGCTCTATGTGCAAGCATATGTGTAGATAAGAGGCCAGAAGGTCAGAAAGTTTGAACAACCCACACAAGCTTTCCTAGCGAGTTAGGGGAAGGACAGAGTTCAGACTTGAACTTGAGGCTCCCCGATTGGTGTAAGAGTTAGGGGGACCATGTATAAACCACCTCACTTATGACACCATTCATAAGTTTGGGGGTTGCCAAGACCATCCTTAGGTTTGCTAATTCCCTAGAAAGACTCACAGAGCTCACTGGAATCTGTTATAATCACAGTTACAGTTTATTACCATGATGGTCCACAGATAAAAATCAGCCAGAGAAAGAGACGTGTGGGTGAGTGCAGGAGGGTTCTGAGTGCAGGAGGGTTGTGCATGCAGGAGGGTTCTGAGCGTGTGAGGGTTGTGTGTGCAGGGGGGTTCTGAGTGCGGGCAGGTTGTGCATACCGGAGAGTTGTGCGTGTAGGAGGGTTCCAAGTGCGGGATTGTGTGTGCAGGACGGTTATGCATGCAGTAGGGTTCTGCCTGCAGGAGCGTTCTCTGTGTATAGGAGGGTTCTGTGTGGAGGGCTTCCAGTCATCCTCTCTGTGTGGAATGGCCAGTGCTAACTCCTCCCAGCAGTGATGGGGGCCAGCACTGCCCACCCGGGAGCTCAGCAGGCCTTGGTGCCCAGACGATACTGGGGCTCACACGCAGACCTGGCTAGCCACCCCTGTGTCTACCTCTAGTCTCTAGTCCTGCCAAGGCCAAGCTGACATCCCATGACTTAAAACACGCAGCCTTATCACACTGTTAGGCCACCTGAAATGGCCCAGTACTCCCCGCTCTTGTCTTAGGGTCACCTCTGAGGGGTCCAAGGCCAAGGCCAGACCTCTCTTCAGGTAAGGTTAAGGCTTTACTCAACACAGTGCCAACGAGGTCTGGGAGTCAAACTACAGCTTATTCCTTGCCAGGCTATTCTCACCTGGGCTCAGGGCACTCCAGCCCCTGCCTGTTCAACCATCTGATGACGTCTGTCCCTGCTGCAGGGCCCGGTGCCCTCACCCGCATCATGGTGCTTCTCTGCACCAGACTCACAGCACCAAATCTGTCCCTCACCCCCCATGTCCCAACGCCCAGCCCATCCTCCACGTGGCAGCAGGGACAGGTCTGCACACAGGGGCATCCGTGTTCTCACCTCCAGCCGTGGCAACAACTTTATTTGATTTGATGTATATGCAGAAATAAAACTCGGAAGTCAATCGACTTAAACATGAACAAATGCGGCTCAGTTATTATGGCATATGCTAAATTTTAATGGCATTTAGAAAGCATTTTGTGGGGTAGAAAATAGAAGCAAACCCATCAAACCTCAACTATGCTCTACATTTTATAGTGCAGAACATTTTTCTGCTACAATCCAAAGACTTTAAAATGTAATAAGGTACATTTGAACCCAAGGGTTTTAAAATATACGTTAAGAAACATCCACAACCCGAAATGGAGTAAAATAATCAATTATGGTCCAGGTCAGATCCGAGGGAAGATACACATCACCGAAAGTGATTTTACCATTTCATGTTCCACAGCCTGGTATTTACTGACACGTGTTACTGTTCAGGATTAATATATCCCTAAGTGACAAAGAAATGCCTGACAGGGAGGGGTTGTAACCCTCGGCGTGGTTGCGTTCCTTACTGTTTATGAATACATTTACGCACATATTTTTAGAAGCACACCCCACCGAAATTAATATAGCAATTGAGAAATAGTGCCAATTTCCCAGGTCTTCATTTCATTAAAAATAGATTCCAGGGCTTACGTGTGTTCTCAGCATCTAGGCTATCTTTCCCACCTAACGGGATTTTCCAGAGCCTCTTCTCTCTGTTCTGAGTTCTTGGGGATGGCACTTTCTCATGCTGGGTTTTTATTTTTTTATTTCAAATCAATATGAGGGTGCAAAGTTTTAGGTTACATTGTTTGTTTTCGTTTCTAAGGTAAAGTTCAAGTTGTAGTTGAGCCCTTCACCCAGGGAGCGTGCCGCACACCCTCATACTGTGCCCATGAAGTGAGATCCCGCCACCGCCCTCCCCTTCCCCTCCTCTCCCCTTCCCTTCCTCTCCCCTCTCCCTTGCTAGACCATAAATAATTACAACTATTTAAATTGCGCATGAACTTTATGGCCACCGTGTATATTGGTTTCGTTTTAGTATTGAGCACATTGGATACTTTTTTAACATTCTTGAGATACTTTACTGAGAAGAGTGTTTCAACTCCATCCAGGTAAACATAAAAGCTGTAAAGTCTCCATCTTTTCTTACAGCTGAATAGGGCTCCACGGTATAGACATGCCACAGTTTATTAATCCATTCACGGCTTGATGGGCATTTGGGCTGCTTCTACAACTTGGCAATTATGAATTGAGCTGCAGTAACATTCTGGTGCAAATGTCTTTGTAATAAAATGATTTTTTGTTCTTCTGGGTGGATATCTAGTAATGGAATTGCAGGATCAAATGGAAGGTCGACCTTTAGTTCTTTGAGAATTCTCCATATTTCTTTCCATAAAGGTTGTATTAGTTTATTCCCCACCACTGGTGACTTCCAAGTGTGTCTTCAGACTTAGGCAGATGTCCCCAAGGGCAGGTAGGGTGCAAAATCCCCGGGCTTGAGAGTTACTGCCAAAGCTCTGCTGTGAGCCGGAGTTTTGCTAAAGCTTTGCAGGCTTTGCTTCCTGGTGGATTTCTGTTCTCCCAGCGCCCAGTGGGGCTGCAGTGGCTGTGACTGACTGAAACAAAGCCCAGGCCTAGACACTGTGCCTCCCGCCCCTGCCCGTGTGTCCCCTGGGCTTCAGGTGGGCAGGAGTCGCACCCAGACTCAGTGTGAGGCCTGCAGAGACGGCAGGAACCCGAAACAACGACCGACCGCCTGCTTCCAGACAACTTTGCTTTTCTGCCTTGTGGGGAAACTTATAAATTATTTGGAGAGCGATATTAGTCTTTTTGCTTCTGAAAAGGGTTCTGCATCTTTAATAGAGCCTGGTTTTGAAACATAACTCACAGAGTTGTACAAATACCCCATCAATAGTGCAGTGGCTCATTTCATTGTTCTCAGCGCATGGAATCTTCATTATTTGCACTGTTGATAAAAGGCAGCGTTTTCAGCAGATCCGCACTACTCCATTTAGCCGAGAACAATGATTTATTCCTCCCTCACGATTGGACATCCTCAATTTCCTGGGGTAATAAAGAACGCCCCCACGGATGGGATGAGCTGGAACCACGACTGGCTGCTCTGAGCTTGGCAAAGTCCAGAAGAGCAAGGAGGGTCCCACCCGGCGGCCCCTGGCCAGGAAGAAGGCCCTGGAGCCTCCCGGGCCTGCCGGCAGCCGCAGCCTCCAGCGCAAGCCCAGAATTAGCGCATGTCATTGACAGATTGCCCAGGAAGCAGCCGAGCCCCTGATGGAAAAGCGCCCGTCTCAGCACAGACAGCGCGAGAGCCTTGTCCAGAGCGCTCCTCCTTACGCAGAGATGGAATTCTAATAGAGCCTTTATTCAATACCACCACTCAGGGATGGGCAAAGTCGTGCGCGTGTGCATGCCTGCTCTTGTTTTCTCCATATTAGAAAATGCACAGACTGCTGAGAGAGGGGAAATAAGAGTAATAGCCTCAAACTGGAAATGGAAGAACTTTCACATCCTACACAAAAGGGAATTGTTGCAATCCTAGGGCAGATGGGGAAGAGCCCAGCCTGCTGCTTAGCAGAGGGTGCAGGCAGGAGAGAGGAGCGGGGGCCACCGCCAGTGGCAGAGAAGCACTGCCTGGCTGCTTCCCCCAGACACAGAAGCCAAGGCTCCATCTCAGCCTTGCTCGGGTGGAAGGGAAGGGTCTGAGAAGCCTTCCATCCTTCCTTGGAGCAGTTAGTGGCTGTCCTAGTTCTACCCCTAGTGGTGGAAAGGCAACGTAGGGGAAGGAGAGTGTTCGGGGGGCCTGAGCACTGGGTCCACACGCTGACCACATGCCAGGACGCCTGACAGTCACAGGGATGGGAGTAAAAGTGTGAGGGCCCCTCTGGCCATCCTCTGCCCACTAGGCTGCTACTCACACAGAGAGAAGCAGCAAGAGCCCCTAGGCCAGCTGCGGGACCAAAGATGAAACGCTGTTCCCATTCTCCCCACACCCCTCGGGTTGTCTGCAGGGTGATCACAGCAAGGGAACTCCATGGTAGAGCTAGCTTCCTAGAAGGTTCTGGAAGCAAAGGATGAGTGAGTTTGTGTCATTTTCATTGGGGGCATTGAGCTGAGCTTATGGGAGAAAGGACATTGGTGCAAGCAGCACCCTTATCCTCACTAATGGGGATTACCCAACCCACCCGACACCCTCTGCCCTGCCATCAGCCACACCCTGGTGACTTCAGTAGGGCCCTTGGGTCACCTCACCAGCTGGAAGTAAAACCCTGTTTCAAAGAGTGATTGTTGCTATGGCAATCTGACCTCGGAAGCTCCCTGGTGGCCACTGGGGGACTGAAATGGACACACACAGTGTATCTACCAAAGAATCAAAAACATACGGGCCATGGGAGCAGCCCCCAGGGAGGCCAGTGAGGGCCCACTGGTGTCTGAACCCACCTTCCCGTCCCGAGCTGCAGTGGCCGAGGCCTTCTCCCGGTCCAGACCAGGCTCTACTGATCAGGGGACCCACGTCCCCACGGCTACCCAGCCTGGACAACAGATGATGGTGGTAAATATTGGGACCCCAATTCTGCTCCAGTCACATGAGACTCAGGCTTGTGAGTTTGAGAATTGGGTGTTTCCTACCATAATGGCTTTTCTATTGATTAATGCAAATATTAAAACCTTATGGAGTTGGCTTTCTCTAGCCACCCTTTCCCAGCAAAGACACGGTGGAGGGAAGTGGTGAGGGAGGGTGCCGGGGGGATGGGATGCAGTGAGCTGGGGCAGGTGGGCAACAAGGGGTCTCCCAGCTGCCTCATCCCCCAGCCCGCCTCAGACCGAGAGCCACTGAGTCCTCAGCTCTTAAAACACTAATGGGAAGGCCAAATAAATATTTCAAGGTCACCTAAAGGCTCCCCTGGGTCCTGTTTATTTATAGCTTCCTGGCCACTTTGACCTAGAAATGTTTCAAATTGCAGAAGTATGAATAGTGAGAGAGCAGCTTTTTATTTATTTATTTGATTATGAATTTATTTTTGCTGCCTCCACCAACCAGACGAGTACAGTGTAACGGGACAGCGTGTGTCTCTGCTCCGGCCAGCCCCAGGTGCTTCCCTGGCATTGACATCTGCCTGTCTGCCTGGGCAGCATCCGAGTGGAAAGCTTGCATTGCTGCATTTAGGCCTCAGCTGTAAACAAGAAGCCAGCTGGCCACAGGGCCTGCCACCTCACATGGGCGTGAGCCAGTGAGTACTGTCGTCTTGGTGACCCTGGCCCAGTCCCTTGGCACATCTGTGATGACCAGGCATAGGTGGTGGCTAGTTTAGTGTCCAGGCCTGAGCAGCCTGGTCATTCTGTGTAAAGAGCTCATTGGGCAGAAGGGGTTAACAACAGCTGCCCTGTTCCTTGAGTTCACCGCATCCCTCAGGAGTATGTGTTAGCACCCGCACTTCCTGCCAGAGGCCAGAGAGAGAAAAATTGTAGCCGAGCTCATGAACCTGGGGGATGATGGAGCTAGGACTTGAACCGGGTCTGTCTGACTGTGAACTCCTCCCCTGTCCTGACTCCCGTGCCTCTTTTGCCCCAGAGATGGAAGCCCACCCAGCGTTGGTGCCCGTGTGGACAAACCCTGTCCTCAGGGGTCTGCTCCCCGGGGCTGCTCTGCCTTAGCCAGGTCTGATAGCCCCAGTGGATAAGGTTGTAGATTCAGATCAGTGTGGGGGTCTGCATGTCCCCCTGAAGAGGGCTCTGCCATGGCTGGATGGCACTCGGGCCAGCCCCACCCAATCACAGCTTACAGGGCAGCAGCCCGACTGAGTGCTGAGGAGGGGGAGAGCCTCTGCTTCACACTCCGCCTCCCTGTCCCAGGGGAGACTGGGCAATCTCCAGAGTTCATTCACTCAGCAAATATTTACTAAGGACTCAAAGAGTGCAAGGCGCCGGGAATGTACTTTTTATAATATGTGGTCATAACATCCTCACATCAGGAGATAAACAAGTAATACATGTGTAAGGGCAGCGGTGAGTGGTCCCTGTCTAGAGGGGGCTTCTGGCATGGCTTGATCAAGGGTTCTTCCCAGTTCTCCCGTGATTCTCTTCCTGCTTCCCTTCTCCTTGGTGTTCCTCACCCTCAGGATGTCTTCCCTCCTGTTAGGAAGTAGCTGTAGGCATTCAAGGCCCCAGACACACGCCACTGTGGAAAAGGAGAGAGAACTTGTCTTTTCCCAGCCCAGGCTTCACTCTGGATCAATTAAAGTCATGTGACCAGTCACTGTGGCTAAGAGGGTATGACTAGCTTAGGGTCTAACAAACCATGACTCAGGGACCATCCACACTGCCATCTGTTTTTGTAAATAAAGTTTTATTGGAACTTTACTGGAACACATCCTTCTGTTTACACACTGTGCAGCTTATGGAGAGGGCACCACAGAGACAGTACTGCCTCCCAAACCAAAACTATGCACAGAAAAGGCCTTTGAGGGAACAAATTTGCCCTCCCCTGGGAGATGGTGTTGGGGGAACTTCTCCCACCTTTCCCGAGTGTGACATACGGGGGAGAGGGCAGTGTGGGGAACATCACTGAGAAGGCATTCGGTCTGTGTGCGGTGACGCCTCCTGTTCATGTAGTCACATAGCCAACAAAGCTGGGTGACCCTATCTGTGGGTCACTATGAAAGTTTGGAGACAGACTGTGCTGTGGTACAGGAAGTGCTGGCCACAGCGTCCTTTCCGATTCACCCGTACAACTCGCTTAGCTCATCAGCGTTGCGGGGAGGGCCTCATTTATTTTCCATCCAGACTTAACGTTTCCTGATTTTCGTGCATCTTAAAACTTTTGTAATGACCCATGTAAGTGACTAATGCGCCATGCTCTGCCAGAGGGATCCTGACTTCAGAGAGAGAAGGGAGCCGCGTTAAGTAGTCAGAACAGCCAAAAGGTAGAATCAACTCCAGTGTCCCAGATAAACAAGTGGGGTGCCCACAATGAGGGTACTCCCCCACAGAGAGGAGGAAGTCCTGCTACGTAGCGCAGGGTGGGGAGCATGTGCTGCCAAGGGACAGTCGGTCACAACAGGCCCCTACGAGTCCATTCACGTGAAGCATCCAGGGCTGGCAAATCTACAGAGACCGAAGGCAGATTCGGGGCCTGCCGGGGCTGGGGGAGGAGGAGGGGCAGGGCCGCTTCCTGAAAATGGGGTTTCCTTTTAGGGTAATGAAGATGCTTCAGAACTAGACAGTGGTGATGGTTGCACAACTCCGAGGATACCTTCAAATCTACTGAACTGTACATTTTAAAATGGTGAATTTGATGCTATGTGAATTTGACTTTAATTCAAATTAAAAAAAAAATCAGGGCCAAGTCTGCAGGAAACTGCGGAGGAGGACTGTGTTCTCAGTGGGCGGTCAAAGGCAGAGCCTGAGGGCCCAGGGACTTTAATCCAGAGGCGCCCTCACACCGAGGCCCTGGGGGTCTCCGACTTGCAGGGGTGTCTGAGGAGGTTCTCGTGCCTCAGGGTGGCACCTGCAGGCACCCGCCTCACTTGGCTCCATTAAGCACCCACTGGTGAAATGCCACAGTGCAGGACGGAGTCCATAAATTTGCCTGCAGGTCTGGCATTTATGTTTGCCACCTTTGTAAAAATATTATTTCCCATTGCTACCCGGTTTTTATAATGTCAATATACTAAGATCTACCTCTCAGTATTACATTTTATACACAATGCCGCTTTCTTTATACCCTAGAGCACATGTGTTTTTCTAACTTGGCTTTCAAAAATAGTTGGCTTTCAAAGAGGTGTCGCAGGAGACTTGCTGTTGGCAGTGAAATAAGGTTTTTTTTATTGTGGTCTGGAGCGAAATGTGTGATGGAATCCTTAATTGAAATTCACCTTTAACATTCAAGTTATATTTTTATTACAATTTGAAATCCATTGTGAAGGTTGATTATCTGCAGAGATTCATTTCCTTCGGGAAGTTTCTTCTTTGGTGATGTAATTTAAATTCAGGGAGCCTGGGAAAAAAAAAATCCGTGTCTCATATTTTGAACTGCTATCCATGCCCAGGAAACCGTAAAACAAAGCGCCTTCTCTGTCTATGGGTCACCTTTCTGTTGGGTTCTCATCCCAGAAGAATGTCCTAGAAGGCAGGGGCAGTGGCCGCCTGAACTAGCAGGCAGGATTGAAAGGGAATGGAACACCTCCGCCCTCTTTGCTCCTGACTCCTCGCTTTGCTCTCCTGGGCACCCTGACTGCCTCTCCTCACTCCTACCTCCTAAGGAAATGTTTCCTTGTGTGTTCATTTTCCAAACTGTACACCATCAGTGAGCCGAGGAAGCCTGTCTGCCTGCGTCTGCTGCATAGCAGAGATTTGATGAGACTGTGTGGCCAGGCAGAACTAGGACCACAGGATGAGCAGCGCAGCAGAAGGGGCAGTTCTTAATCAGCAGTCATCACTTTGTGAAAGATAATGGCAATTTAATTAATTGCCCGATGCCAGCGCTGCAGACAGGGTCTGCAGGAACATCTCCAGAATTTGAGGAAATTATTACAAATTGTGCGTTCGGTTCTTAGGATGAATACCAAATCCAGACATCATATGATTTGACATGTCCATTATTTATATGCAAATCTGGCTCTTCAGAAAGGATTTCCCCAGAGAACACTGGGTTCATTTCCCTTCAAGCTCAGACAGTGACCGTCCATTCGCCGGGCATGTCCCTCTCCTTGAGCATTCTTTAAAAGGTTGTCCAGTTGGATCAGATTTCACCATTCTTGGCCACCCTTCCAACAGGGCTGCTGAGGTGAAACAATTCTTCCTCCTTAGAGCCTAATTTCATCATTGCTAAGTAAGACTCTGGCATAAATATAGGATTGGTACAAATAATTGGAAGACTCTTTCTGGAGCCAAAATAACAATGCTGCCTTCTGATGCCAGGCAGGGGTGGGTACTTGGAGCTCTGTGAAAACTGGCTTGTCCGGCCCACCTAGTTGATCTGATCATTCTGGATTACTAAGCACAGCTGTCAAGGTGACACATGTTTGCAAATAGCAGCAGCAGTAGCCACAGAACAGTGAGAACAGTGGCTGGTTTGCATTTATTGAGCATTCACTCTGTGCCAACGGCTTTATCACAATGTCCTAAGGTCTTGGAAGGATGACAAAAATAAGCTGCTTTCTAAAGAAACTGGTAGGAAAATGTGCTCTGGAGCCAGACAGACTGTATGAGGATAGGCTCAGCTGCAAGTGACCCAAAATCCCATAATAGCAATGGCTTCAATAGGATAGTTTGATTTCTCTGCCTCAGAAAAGATCAGTTACAGGATTAAGGGCCGGCCTGGCAGCTGCGGGTTCATCAGAATCCCAGACTCCCATAACGCAGCACCATTGACCTCGATACACAGCCTCCGCCTCATTGCACAAAATGACTGCTTGAGTTCAAGCCATAGTGTCTGCATCCCAGCCAGCAGGAAATGGGAGAACCACACTTCTGCCTGTGTCTCACTGACCACAACACAATTAAAGCCACATCTAACTGCGGAAGAAGTTGGGAAATGTAGTCTTTACTCAGAGTGCCCACTTGCCAGCACTTAAGGAGGAAGGGATTGGGGTAAAGGGGAACAGAGCATCAACTCTGCCCCAGAGACCCATGTGCAAAGCTAGTTGTTTACTTTGGGTGAGTTAGGATGTGGTTTCTAGATAGCATTTTTTTATCTATAAAATCAAGTATCGCTTCTCGGCCTTTTGGCTAAGATCAAGTGTAAAATCAAGTAAACGCTGTACATGATGGGGCTGTTAAGAGCACATGAGATCAGTGCTCTACAGTGCTTAGGTTAGGGCCAGATGTAAACAAGGGCTCAAAATATAGAAATACTTGTCATCTCTGCCCATGACAGGCACAGCCACTAAGTCCCCAGTCTGAGACCAGGCATAGAGAATTAGTAAACCAAATAATTTGTTCTATATGTTGTGGTTTGTCACCTTGCCACACTTGAATTCCACAGTAACCCATGTGGCCCTGCCATAGAGAGACTGGCTTCAGGTCCTTTTTTTTTTTTTTCTGAGATAGAATCTCACTATGTTGCTCTTGGTAGAGTGCCATGGCATCACAGCTCACAGCAACCTCAAACTCTTGGGCTTAAGCAATTCTCTTGCCTTAGCCTCCTAAGTAGCTGGGACTACAGGTGCCCCCCACAATGCCCAGCTCCCCAGGTCCTTCCGATGTAAAACCCAGTGTTCTTTTGTGTCTCTGTATATTGACATACCCTCCTTCAGATGGGAAGAATAAAATAACAACAATATTTGATGTTAAACATTAAGTATATGCCTCTATATTGCAGCTGTTTATTAGCCTAGACAGAGAGATAGATGATAGACAGATAGATGATAGATAGATAGATAGATAGATAGATAGATAGATAGATAGATAGACATCCCTATATAGAACTTATAGGGTTATATCTAAGAAATTTGGGGGAATTGCTTTCCTTCTAGCTATTAGTTCATCTATCTATACTGCCATTATCTATTTACTGAGCAACACGTGTTTCCCAAGTGCTATGCTATAAACTGGAATGATGATGGTGAACAAACCAGCCCATCTCCATGCTGGTATGCAGCTGAGTGTTCTGTGGGGGAAGGTAACCATACAGTCACAAAACGAGGGCATCCTTACTAGTGAGTGGCACGGCTGAAACAACACAGTGCCAGGAGAGTGTGGGTTGGGACCCTGCAGGGCTTCCCACATTGTTGACACTCTAAGAAAAGGAAGAGAGAGGGCCAAGACAGACATTATTGCCAAATATAAATAGTTAGGAAAAGCATTCTTTATTCCCTAAGGCGCCTTGACACCCACTGAATATTCATCTATGTGCTTACTCAGATACTATTTATTCATTTACTCTTTCTTACTCATGCAACATATGTGTGTCACAGTGAACTAGAATTCAGAATCTGGAGCCAGGCACATTCAAATTGAATAAAATTCTGGTTCTGTCTACCCAGTAACTAATCTTGGACAAGTTAGGCTAAATCCTATGTGCCTTAGTCGTCTTTCCTGTAAAACAAGGATAGGATACCTTCTGCATAGAGCCGTTGAGGCCATTAAAGGGAGTTATTACATATAAAGCATTTACAAGAACATATGGTGGGCAGTGCCTGTGGCTCAAAGGAGTGGGGTGCCAGCCCCATATGCCAGAGGTGGCAGGTTCAAACCCAGTCCTGGCCAAAAACTGGAAAAATAAAATAAAATAAAATAAAGAACATATGGTGCACAGTAAGCCCTAAGGGAAGTGCTAGCTCAGGATTATGAAGGTGGTGGTGATGGTGAGGATAGTGGTGGTAGTGGTGGTGGTGGTGAGGTGGTGCCAATGATAATGTTGAAGATGATGATGAGGATGTTGAAGAAGAAGGTGATGATGAGGAATAGGAGGATGATATGGATAACAATGATGATGTTGAGGTTGATGATAATGAAGAAGATGATGATGAAGTTGATATGATGATAGTGATGATGATGAACTTGAGGAGGATTATGTTGATAAAGATGATGAGGATGATGATTATATTGAGGTTGATGATAATGATGATGGTGATGATGATGAACTTGAGGAGGAGGATGTTGAAGATGATGATGTTGATAATGATGAAGATGATGATATTGATGATATTGAAGCTGATGATAATAATGAATATGATGATGGTGGTGATATTGATGATGAACTCGAGGAGGAGGATGTTGAAGATGATGAGGATGATGATGATGAAGATGATGAGGATGATGATGTTGTTGAGGTTGATGATAATGAAGATGGTAATGATGATGATGATGAACTTGAGGAGGAGGATGTTGAAGATGATGATGTTGATGATATTGAAGTTGATGATAATGATGAAGATAGTGATTTTTTTTTTTGAGACGGAGCCTCAAGCTATCCCCCTGGGTAGAGTGCCATGGCATCACAGCTCATAGCAACCTCCAACTCCTGGGCTCAAGCGAGTCTCCTGCCTCAGCCTCCCAAGTAGCTGGGACCACAGGTGCCCGC
>CAUYQV010059203.1:0-75966 GCA_963574575.1 Galagoides demidoff | reverse complement strand
CTCAAGCTATCCCCCTGGGTAGAGTGCCATGGCATCACAGCTCATAGCAACCTCCAACTCCTGGGCTCAAGCGAGTCTCCTGCCTCCGCCTTCCAAGTAGCTGGGACCACAGGCGCCCGCCACAACGCCCGGCCATTTTTTTGGTTGCAGCCGTCATTGTTGTTTGGCGGGCCCGGGCTGGGGATTCGAACCTGCCACCTTAGGTGTACATGGCTGACGCCCTAACCTATTGAGCCACAGGCGCCGAGCCACCTTTATTTTTTTAATGAGTTCTTTTATTGAAAAAAGAGAATAATTTATTTCTAGTTTAGAGGGTCTTTAAGATTGCTTTCAAAATGTGGACTTAGAAACAAGGGAGAAAGGAACCAGTATGAGAAAGGGAAGAAGAAGATGTTAGGTATGATGATGTACTTTTGTTAAAGAAAGTTAAAAAGAGAAAAAAAATCCTGAATAAGAAAGAATGTTGTGTGATCAATATGAAAAGAGAAAAAAGAAAATAAATTTTTATCTTAAGATAAAATGATCATCTTCCCCCACCAGCATCATACGTATAAGGCATAATGGTGAAGTCTGGGCGAGTATACCATCACCCAAACAGTGCACCTTGTACCCCATGGGTAATTTTTCATCCCTCCTGCCTCCCATCTTTCCTCCTTGTGAGTCTCCAACGTCCATTATTCCACTATGTGTGTCTTTGTGCAGCCACGGTTTACCGCCCACTTATAAGTGAGAACACATGGTATTTATTTTTCTGTTCCTGAGTTACTTAGGATAATGGCCTCCAGTTCCATCCACGTTGCTGCAAAAGACATGTTTTCATTTTTTCTTATGGACCAATAGTACTCCATGGAAGGTATATATACACCACATTTTCTTTATCCAATCATTGGTTAAAGGACACTTAAGGTAGACTCAATCTTTGCAATTGTGGTTGTGCTATTATCTTTTGGACATAATGATTTCTTTTCCTTGGGTGGATACCCAATAGTGGGATTTCAGGATCAAAAGATAGTTCTATTTTTAGTGCTTTTGAGAAGTCTCCATGTTGGTTGCTATGGAAGTTGCACTAATTTATATTCCCATTCACTGGTATGGTGTGTAAGTGTTCCATTTTCACTGTATCCATGTTAAAATCTATTGTTTTTCAACTATTAAGTAACATACATTCTAATGGAAGTAAGATGGTGTCTCATTGTGGTTTTAATTTATTCTCAGCTATTTGTATAGTTTCTTTTGAAAAATGCTTATTCATATCATTTGCCCACTTTTTAATGGGGTTCTTTTTTTTTCTTGCTGAGTTGAGTTCTTTTTAGATTCTAGATGTATAGTTTGTGAATATCTTCTCCCATTGTGTAGGTTGTTTATTTACCGTTTTGATTTTTTTTCTGTGCATCAGTTTTAGTTTAATTAAGTCCCATTTGTGTATTATTGTTTTGCATGCATGTGCTTTTTGGGTCTTAGTCATAAATTCTTTGTGTAGGCCAATGTCCAGAGAGTTTATCTTAGGTTTGCTTCCAGGATTACTATGGCTTTAGGTCTTACATTTAAGCCTTTAATACATCTTCAGTTAATTTTTGTATATGGTGAAAGATAGGGATCCATTTTCATTATTCTGATGGGACTGTCCAATTTTCTCAGCACCATTTATTGAACAGGGTGTCCTTTCTCCAGTGTATGTTTTTGTCTACTTTCTTGAAATCAGTTGGTTATAGATATATGGTTTTATTTCTGTGTTCACTATTCCATTCTATTGATCTGTATGTCTACAAAATTGATAAAGCATTATCTAGACTAACAAAAAAATAATGAAGAGCCAAGTAAACATCATCAGTAATGAAAAAGGAGACATTAGAACTGATACTCCAGAAATACAAAAGGAGACAAAAGAACTGATGCTATCAGAAATACAAAAAATATTCCCAAACCTTTCCATGAGGCCAGTATTATTCTGGTTACAAAACCAGGCCAAGGCTCAACAAAAATAGAAAAACAGGCCAATATTTCTGATTAATGTAAATGAACAATTCCTTAACAAAGGGCTAACACACCAAATTCAACAACACATTAAAAAGAATATTCATCACATCTGTGGGATTCATCTCAGGGATGCAGGTATGGTTCAATATGCAGATTAGTCAATGTGGTACATCATATCAATGGAATGAAAGACAAAAAGCATATGATCATTGTAACTGATGCTGAAAAATCATATAATAACATTCAACATTCCTTCATGATAAAAACTATTAAAAAACTGAGTATAGAGAGAATATAATTCAACACAATGAAAGTCACATAGGACAGACCCACTGCTAGTATCATAGCAAACAAGGAAAAACTAAAAGCTTTTCCTCTGAGATCTGGAACAAGACAAAAATGCCCACTGTCATTACTGTTATTTAACATAATACTGGACGTTCTATCTAGAGCAATCAGATAAGAAAAAGAAACAAATGGCATCTAAATTGGAAAGGAAGAAGTCAAATTACCCTTGTTTGCAGATGCTAAGGTCTTATATTTAGGAAAATCTGAAGACTCCACAAAATACCATTAGAACAGAAAAACAAATTCAATAAGTTGTAGGGTACAAAATAAACAGATAGAAATCAGTATGGATTGCTTTTCCAGTGCTCGAGTCCTGCTGGTAAGTGTGCCCATCACCCACATAGCGTCCTTGATGTGGGTGATACCAAATATATTCTTGGCCAACCTTTTCTCCTAGTCTCTGATCCGTGATTTGTGTTTTAACAATTTCTTGTGAAGAGCAACAGTATGCAATTTTGATGTGATTCAATATATTAATCTTTTCCTTACATCGTTCATGTATTTTGTGCCTTTTCAAAAAATCTTCGCCTAACTCAAGGTGAAAACATTTTCCCTTATGTCTTTTCTATTAGCTCTATAACTTTAGCTTTTATATTTAGGTCCTTGGGAACCACGATGTTGCAGTTTGCATTTTACACTTAATTTTAGGCAAATGTTTTTCAGACCCTTGCACACCCCTAGAAGTGAAAGGTAGATGTTTTAAATTCTTAGTGCCTCAACACTCTTTCTCTAGTGTTCCTCTGTTAATGGATTATCTGTGGGACTCAAAAGTTTCTTTCCACACCAGCATTGCCATTCAATTCATTTCTATTTATTTTTTAAATACATAAATATTGTATATCATAGTTCTTTGGTTACAAGCAATAGAAACCACCTCTGCTTCTTAAAGTAATTTATTAGAAGAACATGAGGGAGTTGAAAACTGGTCTTCCAGTAGAAGGAAACAATTAGTTCCAGAGGGCCTTGGAAGCATGCACTGCTCTATTTCAATAAGTAATCTGAAACCATCTTGGTCTCTGGGTTGGGGTAAGGGTACGGGAGTATTCTTTTTGTCACTTGCCTTGAAATTCAAATTGGCAGATATGAAATGAGAACCATCCACCGAGTTATCTTAGTCACATGCGCGCTCCTTGGCTAGCAAGGGTACCCACATCAACAGCATCATCACACTCTCTGCAGCGGGGTAAATGTCACTTCCCCAAAAAAGTTTTGAGTGTTAGTGCTTAAAGGCTGGGCAGCCCCAGACTACAAATGTTCTTTATATGCACATGTTGCCTTACAACTCTCCATTTGGCTCAGATATGTGTAAGGTTTTTTTCCCCCATTCCATATGCAGATATCAAAATGATTTCTGACTAGGTATGTCTGTCTGAGTAAAATGATTGGTCTGGCTGAAATTTATTACTAAGAAACCAACTTGTAGTTCAGTTTTTAATTTTTTCCCCCAAGAAACAAAGTCGGCTCTGTTGCCCAGGCTGGAAAGCATGGTGGGATCGCAGCTCACTGCAGCCTCAAATCCTGGGCTCAAGTAATTCTCCCACCTCAGCCTCCTGAGTAGCTGGGCCTGCAGGCATATCACTACCCCAGGCTAGTTGGCAATTCAGTTTTAAGAGAGAAAATACACACTAGAGAAAGACAAAACTGGGATCCAGGAAAACTACATTTCAATTCCATTTCTGGATATTAACTAGCTGTGGGATCTTGACAAGTCTTTAAGTTGTTTAAATCTAATTTTTCTTAACGATAGAGTAAAATTATTCAACTACATTATTTCTAAGTCTGTTTTTGCTCTAAAATCCTGTAATTCTAAGGATGCCATCTCTATAAATATTATGTTCTTTTATAAAGAACAATAGTCATAACAAGAAAACTGAATACACAGAGAAACACATGTACAGGTTGCCAGACAAAATACAAGTAATCCAGTTAAATTTGAATTTCAGATAAACAACAAATAAGTTTTAGACGTATTCTGAATATTTGTTGTTTATCTGAAATTCAGATTGAATTAACTGGGTGTTCTGTATTTTTGCTTACTAAATCTGTCCACCCTCAGACAGACACAGCGCCCAGTGACTGGGGAGAACGCCACACAGGTTCCTGGGTTAGCGTTTTGACACATTTCTTCTTAACTGAACCTATGCCAATGCTAATATAAATTTTCAACTAAACTCATAGGATTTTCTAGATAAAATAAAATTTCATCACTTCGTTATAAGACTCTTAATTTGGTCCACTTTAAAAAAAATAACAATTTTTAATGCAAGGAAATATTTCTCGTTGAGGTCCATGAATGAATTTTCTAACCCCACCATCACATCCAAGCTCCTGTTAGGTCTTCACCTGCGGCATGTCAGTCTTTATCTAAGCAGCTTAGTTCGGCAGCTGGCTGAACAAGTATTTTGCCTTTTTGAGAGTTGAGGTTTACGTTGTCAATAAAACTCATTGGCTTCCTTAATCCCCTTTGTTTTGTGCTCTTGTACCTATTAATCACAGAGAAGCTGCTTATTCTTTATCATCTTGGCTTTGATGGATACTTCATGTAATAAGTCTCAGCCTTCAGCGTTGAGTAATCACTTGGAGACTCCTGCTTAGGGAAGTTCAATAACTATGCACCAGCGATACTCTTGATAGATGAGCTCTTTTTCTTTCATACTTCCCTCACTACATGTGCCCAGATGACAGAATGTCTTTATTCTGTCTCTGTAATTTACAATTGCTTATTTTAACTTTGACGTTGAACGCCTGGGAGCTCAATCTGAACAAGAACTTGTTATTTGGATGTAATATTCTAGATGTTTGAGGGCATGTATGATTGTAAAGACAAAATTTACCAATGAGAGCAAATCGTCTTTTGTTACTGGCTCTGACTTGGTAAATATATACGATCATCTCTCCTAACAGTCTTTAGCTTTGCTGTGAGAGAATGTATCCCAGCACAAAGCTAAAGCAGTAAAAAACTGATCAACTGGATGCTTAGAATAAAAAAAGGGAGCCTCAAAGGCAATCACCTGAATGTGCTGGAACTCAACTCAAAAAGCAAATGCATTTGGGCAGAGTGACGTGAATCTTATAGAATAGAATTCCCTTGAGGTTTGGTAAGCAAATTGAAGGTTTCACAATTTTTTTAGTGAATTTTTTTTCCAGAAGATTATGCCATGGAGAAAATGCTGAGAGTTTCATATTCATTTATTTCCTAAACTTATTTAGTAAAATAGATTTCTTATTTATCTAAACTTCTCAATCTATGAAGAGCTTTTTTGTTATACATCCTCTAGAGTTCTATTTTTTTTTTTTTTGCTCATGCACTTAATAAAATTAAGTCAATTTTTCATGTGAACACTGAATTTTAATATGCATTCTGTTTCTACTCTTAGAAATTCAGTTTGTGTTTTGTTTTTATTATATTGATTTAACTGGGCACATATTTTATGTTGGACTATAAAGAAGGGAAACGGGGGCCTTATTTCTCACCCTTTTAAAGGTGTATTGTTTCATGTCCTCGAATGATCTTATACTGTGGGTTTCTCTCCTAAGATTTCCATGATGTAATAACATGTTTTTCTTGACATTTCCTGCCTCTCACCATGTGTCTTACCTATGAAACCTTATCCCCTACCACAAGTTCCGTTCACTCAAAGCTTCACTCAATAGCCAGTTAAACACTTATTCTCAACTTTATGTTCATTCCTTTCTGTTCCCCAGACATCCTCTTCTGCACCTCACCTCATTTCTTGCTCAGACGTGCTTCTAGAAGTTTCTCTGCTGCACCAGCCTTCCTTCCCACCCTTTCTCCAAAGGCCGCCCAATGGTTATTCCAAGCCCTGCAGGCCCTGTGTGAGCTGTTCTTGCCTGACTCTTCAACTGCAAAGGTATAGTTTCTGGAATGTCAACAAAAGTTTTTGCAGTGAGCATGTGTAAAATATTTATTTAATCCATTAATGAAGGAACCAGTGGGATAGTGAAGTTGGTTTGAATAATGACATAAGACAGAAATGCATTTCAGATCAATAGAAAATTAAAAGCAAGAGAGTTGGAATAAGAACGCTAAGTTAGATGCAACACTGGCTAAATACAGAGAAATAAAAACATAGCATCTGGGTTTATCTGCTTTACTATGGAAAACCTAGTATATTGGCTTGTGCCTGTAGCTCAGTGGCTAGGGCGCCAGCCTCATACACCAGAGCTAGTAGGTTCAAATCCAGCCTGGGTCTGCCAAACAACAACAACAAATACAACCCAAAAATAGACCGGCACTGTGGCAGGTGCCTATAGTCCCAGCTACTTGGGAGGCTGAGGCAAGAGAATCACTTAAGCCCAAGAGTTTGAGGTTGCTGTGAGCTGTGATGCCACAGCACTCTACCAAGGATGACAGCTTGAGACTGTCTTAAAAAACAAAAACCAAAAAACCTAGTATATTGATTTTCTGAAAATTAATATTAGTATCTTTTACCAACTCTACAAAGAGATAAAATATCGTGGCTTTTATCAGCGATAAACAGTGAGGAACAGTCCCTGAGAATCTGATGATGCTTGGGCAGCTTGGTGGAGAATGTTCTAGATGACTGTGAGTATGATTTGGGGCAGCTTGGTAGAGAATGTCCTAGATGACTGTGAATATCACAGTTCTTTTTATGGCTTAACCCTTAATGAGCAAAACTTACTTATCCCAGTCTACCCCCAGGGTTCTCCCTGCACTGACCCCCTCTCCATTTCTTTAGGCTTTGCCTCTGCTTAAATGTCTGACCAGCTCATTCCTAGGTCAGGCCTCTTAGATGGTCCTTTCAGTATCCTATCCAAATCCCTCTCCCCCACCCACAGCTCATTCATGCTGTAGGTCATCATCCTGTTTCTTTGTTCCTCAGCAATGATTGAAATCTACATGTATGTATGTATGTGTACGTATGTATAAGTATGTCTACTCACCAGTACATAAACTAGGTGAGGCCAGAGCATCATCTGTCAGTACTGTATTGACCTTGAGTGATGATTACTCATGGTCAGTGCTTGATAACTGCATGTTGAGTGGCTGAATGTCTAAAGACTTGTCATAATGTCCTTTTTAAAGAATTTCATATTTTTTTCAAATTTCATCTAAACAAGGGCACCAATGTATTCTTTCAGAGGAAGCATATCAGTATTCAGTTTACTGGAAATAGAGGAGTTCTGGTACCTGACACACTATACATACATTGAAAGTCAGGGCTTCCCATCAGGTCAGCATGATCTGAGCCTGAAATCCTTCCTGCAAGTATGTTCCCAGACACCCCCCAATCCCACAACCCACATCCCTGTCTTTGTGATTATATATAAGATCACATGAGATACTGTTAATTACCATACTGGCTTGTAGCCCTTTCTAAAGACACGTGTTTTTGCCTTTCCCCACCCTTAGGAGAGAGCCTTATGCTCCGGCGTACCTGGTGCCTATTAATTTTCACTTTAACACCCAGGCAAGGGATGCTGACACTGAAGTCTGTGGACTACGTGGAGAAACACTGGCCTAATACATACAAATTTTTACTTGTCTGCCTGGATATTTGCATACTGCAGATGGGGCCAAAATGTACACACATTTTAAGAAAGAAAAAAACTCTATTAAAATTATAATGCTCAATACATACCAATAACAAAAGGTGAACACAAGTCACACTGAGCCCCTCTTGTGAGTGCAGAAGTCAGACAGGACTTGAGTATTACAATTTTCATAGTTTTTCCTTTCTTAAAGTGCGTAGCCATTTTTTGGCACCCTCTGTATTTCAAGGTTGCCAAAACAGAAAACTGGGAAAACCTGCCGTGGAAGTTTGCCTCTTTTTTTTCTTTTTATTTATTTATTTCATTCTTTAGAGACAGAGTCTGGTTCTGTCACCCAGGCTGGAGTGCAGTGGCATGAACATAGCTCACTGCAGCCTTGAACTCCCAGGTTCAAGCGATCCTCCCATCTCAGCCTCCTGAGTTGCTGGGTCTACAGGTGTGCACCACCACACCAGACTCCTCAGGAAAAGGTCCTCCAGTGATACGTTACATATTCTGAGCAGAATCAGTGAGAATGTAGAATGACTTAGACTAGGATGAAAGATTTAGGCAGTCTGCAAAACTTAGCTAAGAGCTATGCTAGCAATAAACTGGTAACTAAAAATGAATTTTAAAGTTTAAAACTGCTTTAAGGGACTTTGATCATGTTCTAAAGATTTTTTCATGGATTTCGCCATCTAATTTGAAGATCTCGAGGCACTTCTATAATACATTTTGGCAAGACATGATAAGACCTTTGAAGCATCTCTTGTAAAATTTCCTGTTTGTCATTTATAATCTTGCTTCACCCGAGTTCAGATGAACAGACAACCCCAGAGTAATTCACCAGCTTTAGTGAGGATCTAATAGTCCCTGAGATTTTCTTGCTGGGAGAGCACACAGAGGAAAAGACGTCATATACTCATACTCCTATTTCTGCACAATTTTGTGATGTCTGAGCTCATGTAAGAGATGAAAATAAAGCCTTACTTCACTCAAGGACACTTTATTTCCAACCTGTAGCACCCAATACAAAATAAGAGGCGGCAAAGTAAACAATGATTAGTGTTGCCTCCCTTGTAAATGTTGGCTTACCAGGGGTTCTCGGCATTAGGGAGGTTGAGGCACTGGTTTAGACCAACTTGAAGTTAGGAGAGAGGGATGCTCAGAGGGAGGTAAAGAGTCCACATGGAGACCCTATGAGCATCTCCTGCCCTGGACTTGCTGTCCTTTTCATTAGGCCAGTGAAAGACCAGACTCGTGCTGTCTGGTTCCCTGACTGCATCTCCAAACTGTTGTGGAGCAACTATTTTGATCAGCCAGTGAGTTTACTCAGACAAACAACTAGTCTGGTTCATTTAGATTCACTGAATTGATTCAGTGTTTCACAGATTGGGGTAAATCCAGTGGATATCATGGTGACTGAGGATAAATTTTGGATCTGGAGGAAGTTGACTGGTTTAGTTGAAATGGGGCTAGACTTGGATTTGGGACACCGATTATCCTCCTGGTTTTGATACTGACTACAACTATGATTTTAACAGGGCCTGAGTGTTCTTATCTGTACGATGACGACAAATTACAGCTGTGGCACTGTACAGTTCACAGTCTTCATATATATTGATTTATTTGATATATGAAAGGTGGCCATAAAGTTCGTGTGCAGTTTTACGGCCACCCTTTATATATCAAATAGAAGAGGAACTATTATTATTCCCATCTTATAGATTTAAAATATTAGGGGTATGCTTCTAGGCTTGACTGAGTATTTGCTATCAAATTAACTGTCTGCAAGTAAAAATTATACATTGTAAGAAAAATATAAAAACCAACTGCTGAAATGCACTAGACCATATCCTCAAATAGGCCAGTTCTGGAATAGGATAAGCCCTTGGAAAATAGAAACAGCATAAGGGAAGTATGATATTGTATATTTTATACTGTATTATATGTAAAAATATATAAATTTTTAGTATTTAAAAAATTGTATTACAAATTAATATGAGGGTATAGATGTCTACATTACATCTTTTTAATTCTAAAGTAAAGTTCAAGTTGTAGTTCAGCTTTTCACCCGGGGGCATGCCCAGCATCCTCAGTTAGGTGAGATCCCACCAACAGTTCTCCCTCTGCCTCCTTTTCCCCTCTCTCCCCTCCCCCTGTTGGACTATATTTGTGTTTTATTATTCATGTGGGTGTATAGTTGTTTATATATTGGTTTCATATTAGTATTGAGTACATTGCATTTGTTCTTTTTTTTTTTTCTATTCTTGAGATACTTTACTAAGAAGAATGTGTTTCAACTCCATCCAGGTAAACACAAAAGATGTAAAGTCTCCATCTTTTCTTATGGCTGAATAGTACCCCATGGTATGCGTATATACAGTTTGTTACTCCATTCATGGGTAGATGGGCACTTGGGTTGTTTCCATGTCTTGGCTATTGTGAATTGAGCTGCAATAAACATTTACCACAAATGTCCTTGTGGTAAAATGATTTTTGGTCTTCTGGGTAGATGCCTAGTAATGGGATTGCAGGATCAAATGGAAGGTTGACTGTTAGTTCTTCGAGAATCCTCCATACTTTTTTCAAAAGAGGCTATATTAATTTGCAATCCCACTGCATTGTAAAAGTGTTCCCTTCTTTCTACATCCATGCCAGCATCTACCAATTTGGGATTTTGTGACGTGGGCTAATCTTACTGGAGTTAGGTGGTATCTTAGATTGGTCTTGATTTGCCTTTCTCTGATGATTAGAAATGATGAGCATTTTTTCATGTATTTGTTGGCCATTTGTCTTGAAAAAGTCCCAAGGTATGGATAAAATTGTCTCTATATTTTGTGCAGCAGTGACCCCAATGCTAAATCCCCAGAGAAGTTTCTATTCAAGTCTTTTGTCCACTTACAGTTGGGGTTGGTTGCTCTTTTTTGTTGATTAATTTGAGTTCTGTATAGGTTCTAGTTATTAGCCCTTTCTCAGATTCATAGAATGCAAAAATCTCCCATTTCAAAGGCTGTTTCTTTAGTTGTGGTTTGCTTAGCAGAGCAGAAGCTTTTTAGTCTGATCATGTCCCATTCATTTATTTTTGGTGTTGCTGAAATTGCCAAAGGAGTCTTCTTTATAAAATTTTTTTTTGCCAGGTTGATTTTGTCAAACATTTTCTCTACACTCTTTTCTGGAGTTTTTATTGTTTTGTCTCTTAAATTTAAATCTTTTATCCAGTGAGAATCAACTTTAGTTACTGGTGAGAGGCATAGGTCCAGTTTCAGTCTTCTACATGTGGCTAACCAGTTCTCCCAGCACCATTTCATAAATGGGGATTCTTCTCCCCAGTGCATGCTTTTGTTTGGTTTGTCAAAGATTAGATGGAGATATGTGGCTGGGTTCCTCTGTAGGTTCTCTATTCTATTCCACAGATCTACATCTCTATTTTTGTGCCAGTATCACGCTGTTTTGATCACTGTAGACTTGTAGTATAACCCGAAGTCTGGTAATGTGATGCCTGCAGATTTGTTGTTATTTCTAAAAATTGTATTGGCTATTTGGGTTTTTTCCTGGTTCCATATGAAACAAAGTATTACTTTTTCAAGTTCTTCAAAGTATGACATTGTTGTTTTGATGGGGATTGCATTAAATCTGTAGATCACTTTGGGTGGTATGGACATTTTACTGATGTTTATTCTTCCCAATCACGAGCATTGAATCTTCTTTCATTTGTTAACATTCTCTGCTATTTCTTTCCTCAGGGTTTCATAGTTCTCTTTATAGAGATCCTTTGCATCTTTTGTCAGATATATTACCAGGTATTTCATCTTTTTGAAGCTACTGTAAAAGGTGTCTTTGATTTTATTCTCAGCTTAACTATTATTGGCATATGAGAAGGCTACTGATGTACTGATGTGTGGACATTGATTTTGTATCCCAAGACATTACTATATTACTTGATCACTTCTAAGAGCTTTGTAGTGGAGTCCCTGGGGTTTTCCAGGTATAAGATCATGTCATCTGCAAAGAGCAAGAGTTTGAGTTCCTTTGTCCCCATTTGAATACACTTGATATCCTTCTCTTGCCTGATTGCATTGATTAGAACTTCCAGCACTACATTGAATAGCAGTGGCGATAGTGGGTGTCCTTGTCTGGTTCTACTTGTAAGTGGAAATTCTTTCAGTTTTACTCCATTCAATGTGATATTGGCTGTGGGTTGGTTGTGGATAGCCTTTTAAGAATTGTTCCACCTAAGCCTATATTCTTCAGTGTTCTTGTCAAAAAAGGATGCCAGATATTGTCAAAAGCCTTTTCTGCATCAATTGAGAGAATAATACTGTCTTTATTTTTTATTTTATTTATGTGGTAAATTACCTTTATGGATTTAATGTATGTTGAACCAACTTTGCATCCTGGGATAAAACCCACTTGATCATGATATATATTTTTTTAATGTATCACTGTATTCAGTTTGCTAGGATCTTATTGAATATCAAGATCAAATATCAATTCTTATTGAATTTGCATCAATATTCATTAATGATATTGTCCTATGGTTTTTCTTTTTGGGGGGTGTCCTTCCCTGGTTGTGGAATCAGGGTGATATTTGCTTCATAGAACGTGCAGGGGAAGATTCCTTCCTTGTCTGTATTTTGGAATAGGTTATGCAATATAGGTACTAGTTCCTCTTTGAAGGTTTGGTAGAATTCTGGTGTAAAATCTTCTGTTCTAGGGATTTTGTTTTTTGAAAGATTTTGTATTATTCATACAACCCTTGAATAAAGGTCTACTTAAGATTTCTAATTCTACCTGTTTGAGTTTAGAAAGGTGGTGTGCTTCCAGAAATTGGTCCATTTCCTTTATATTTTTGTATTTCTGGGCCTAGAGTTTTTGTAGTAATCAATGAGGATCTTTTATTTTTATTTTTGTTGCAGTTTTTGGCCCGGGGCAGGTTTGAACCCAACACCTCCGGCACATGGGGCCGGCACCCTACTCCTTGAGCCACAGGAGCTGCCCAGAATCTTTTATATTTCCATGGTATCTGTTGTTGTTTCCCCTTTTTAGTTTCTGATTGAAGATATTAGAAATCTTACTTTTCTGTTTCTATTTAGTCTGGCCAAGCATCTATCAATTTTATTAATCTTTTTAAAGATTCAAGTTTTTGTTTTACTTATCTTCTGAATGATTCTTGAGTTCTCGATTTCATTTAATTCTCCTCTCATTTTGGTTATTTCTTTTCTTCTGCTGGGTTGGGGGTTGGTGTTCTTCTTTTTCCAGTTGCTTGACATGGCCCATTAGGTTGTTGACTTGCTCTCTCTCTGTTTTGATGAAGGCATGCAATGCTGTAAATTTCCCTCTTAGGAATGCCTTTGCAGTATCCCATAGGTTTTGCTAGCTTGTGGTTTCATTATCATTTTAAGAAATCTAATGATTTCCTTCTTTATCTTGTCCTTAACCCAAGTATCATTCAGCATGAGGGTAACATATAATATTATATATGTTATAAATACAATGTGACCTTATCTGATTTCAGATCATAGGGCTCCCATTTCAGAAGGGGTCTTGCCCATACCCAGGAGGAAGGAATGATATCAGAGAAGCCAAGGAGAATCTGTGTTTTCCCACTCAGGCTGTTTGTATTAGATCATACCCTTATTGTCCAATCCCATTTCTACATGTTTGTCTGTGCTTCTTTCATGTCTATCCACAAATGGCCCAAGGGAATGGGGTAGATAGTTGAACACATGGAAGTTTCTAGAGGGTGGTGCTCCAGGAAGGGCATGGAAGCTTCGTGCCCCTTCCATTCCTCACCCTCTGCATCTTTTCACCTGTATACTTTGCAGCATCCCTTACAACAAACTGGTAAACATGTTTCCCTGACTTCTGTGAGCAGCTCTAGCAAATTAATTGAACCTAAGGATTGGGTTTTGGGATCCCTGATTTGTAGCTGGTCAGTTAACAGCATAGGAAAAACAACTCACTGTAATTGTCACTGGAAGAGGGGACCCGTCTTGAGAACTGAGTCCTCAACTTATGGGATCCGCTGCCATCTCCAGGTTGATAGTGTTAGAGTTAAATTAGTGGACACTCAGTTGCTGTCTGCTACAGAACTGATTGCTTTCTTATTAATGGGAAGAAAGAAATTCCTATATATTGGGTACAAAAATCTTCTGTGTTGATTGTTGTGGTGTGAGAGCAGAGGAAAAGCAGTTTGTTTTTTTCTACACGAGGAGTTTCTCACATTTTTATGGCTTTTAGTCTGAGATAGGACTGCAGAATGAATCAGGGGCAACATCCAAGACTCAAAAAAAAGCCTGTAGTTTTACTGGCTTAACGACAAGTACTCACTCCACTCCAATGATAGAAGCTGGAAAGCGAAGAAGTAAATCTTGGAAGAAGAAAATCCGAAAGGGGAGGCACCAAATTCTGTGTATGAATTTCACTCAACTGTCTGGCTGATGCCCCCTGAATCATGCATGCATGAAATAGACTCTAAGCATCAAAGCTTCAGCTAAGAGAACCGAATTGAAATTTCATTTGTTGACCATTGGAGGGCAGGGAAAATTTGCAGGTAGAGATTAGCCTAATTAACTGCCTGATTAAACAAACAAACAAAAACTAATAATCTTTGTAGGAATATAACAGAACTTGGAGTCTTTTCAGGGAAATATTCACAATGTGTAAGGCAGTGATTTTCAACCTGCGTGCCATGGCACACTGGTGTGCCCCAAGGGGATCTTAGGTATGCTGCCAAAAATTGTAAAGATCATTAATTAAATTATTTTCAAAAGAATTCCAGAGCATGGTAGCTATATTCTTTTTGTTACTCTTTTTTTCCTCTGTGAGCAGCATAATTTAAGTGTGCTCTAGAACATGTTTTAACTACAGGTTCAAGTGTGCCGTGTGATAAAAAGGGTTGAAAAACATGGTCTAAGACTTAAACCTAAATTACTCAACACATGCAGAAACAGGAAGTGTTTCTGTACCCCAACAGAAGAGGATTTTATAAAAAAGGAGAGTGATACCAAAGTACTATAATTTAGGGAAGGTTTCATAGCTAGTGAAAGCCAGGGCCAAATGCTGAAATCTGGTGGTCTCGAAATCCCACTTTCTTTTGCTCTAAATTCATTCTGTCCCTAAAATTTGAGCCAGGATGATATATTTCTTCCAGTTTAATAAAAGTATCTTGTGTTGATTAAAGCTAGTCAAAAAACAATAGGGATCATTAGGACTATTCATGCAAAAGAATGTTTCAAAATACTCATTTCATCTCTTTTCTCCTCTCCAAATTCTATTCGTTGCCTAACCATGTATCCTCTCTGACCTTGCTCACTGAAGTCCAGTTTTCCTCAGGCTGGGATATTATCCAGCTAAGCACTAGCCTCATATGCAGCTATGGGGGCCAGGTACCCAGTTCTAGCAATGAGGACATAGGGCAGTCAGCTATTTCTGAAATTTTATTGACATTCTCCCTACTTCTAGTATTCAAAACAGGCACTAAATATGGACGGCAAGGGAGATAGTCTTTGAAACATGAGGTGAAACACTTGAGTAGGGCCAGAATGTAAGAGATTCTGAGTCGCTAACATCATTTCTAAACATTTGAATCAATGCCAACCACCTTCCCGTAGACTGTTAGGAGAGGAAAACAAAACTCACTCTGCCTCCTTGACAGTAATCAAGTATCCTGTTACTTGCAGTGATGTATTTCACATTCACAACGTCATAGGAAAGATAAAACATAGGCGTCTCCTACTTCAATCCATGAACGTTGCATTGCCTTTATGCTGTGTAGTTCTAAGATAGCTAAGGAACCGGGGCATTTTGTAGACAAAACTAGAAACAGTACAGAAAATGTGTAAGTCCTAAGTCTGTGTCAATGATGTTAAAACATGTGGATTTAAAAGAATGAGATACCACCTACTTACTAGAATGTCTAAAATTAAAAAAAAAAAAACCCAACTATTTACCAGTTTACTGGCAAGGATGAGGATAACAGGACTCTCATTCATTCCTGGTGGGAATGCAAAGTCACCACTTGGGAATGTAGTTTTGCATTTTTAATGAAATTAAACATAGTCTTAATATACAGTCTTGTAGTTGTGCTCTTAGGTATATACCAAACTGGTTTGAAAGCTAAGTCCACCCAAAAACTTACGTGTATGGATGGCAGCTTTATTCATAATCACCAAAAAGTGGAAGAGGGCAAAATAGGTAAATAGATAAACTCTGGGACATCCACACAATGGAATACCATTGAGACATTCTCATACACACACACACACACACACACACACACGTTAGTACATAGACACACATGCTTTCTTTCTCTGTAAGCTGAGAGGGTCCGGAAGCAGCAACACACTACTGGCAATGAGCAAATTCAGCACCAGATTTTGGGTTTTAACATCAGCCTCTTGTAAAGAGAAGCAGGAGAAACGGCTGATTCTAGGGCTGGAGTAGAGAATATACACGATGAGGCTAGAGCACCTTGCGGTGCCAAATGAGTCCTCCTAAAATGGATTATTGGTGTCTATCAGAGGAACATAGGAGCCAATGGCAGGAGCTCCCAGTGCCCAAAGATGGAACTATTTGATAAGAAAATTAACATTGGTTATAAACCAAAATGTACAATAAATACCTATGAGTTTATGCTGATGCCAAGAAATGGTTGGATGAATAAAGAGAAGAACACAGACCCATCTTCTGTGTAGAAATTCTCCCCTTGGGGAGGTAAAGGAGCTCCCACCCAGCAAGTGCTGGGCCGCACTAAGGGGTTCCTCTGAATAGCACAGGAAAAGGGGAAACTCCATGGTGGCGGAGTGTGACACACTGGAGAGCCAGGTGATGGCAGCTGATGGATGCCTCCACAATAAGTAATGCTGGAGCGTGTGATGGATACCAGGTGATGGGAAGGGCACCTCTCCTCTGTGTGCTCCCTGGGACCCCAAACTCCATGTTAATCATCAGAAAAACAGACAAGCCCAAGTCAAGGAGCATGTTAGATAATTCCTAGCCAGGACTACTCAACATTGTCAAACAGATCAAAAAGTCTGGGGGGAAAAAAAGAAAAGAAAAGAAAATTTAAGAAACTGACACTGGAGGAGACTAACGAGACTTGTCAGCTGAATTTAATGCTGTATTGTGGGTAGGAGCCTGGCACAGAAAAAAAATAGCATCCAGTAACAACTAAGGCAAGCGAGGTAAATGAAGGCCTTTAGTTAAGAACAGAATGTCAATGTTGGTGCATTAGTTGTGGTGAATGTACTGTACGACAGGAGAAAGGAGGTGTGGAGGAACGATCGGTATGATCTTATGTCTTTATGATTCTCCCGTAAACCTAAAAATGTTCTAAAAAATATTTCTTATAAAATGCACGTGGAGAGGGGGAGCATTTCTCTAAAACCTGGTTTAAGTGTGTAGGCTTATGTTCGTTCTTTTTGTTTGCCAGAGAGAAGTAGTTGGTTGTGAACTTAAAAAATGCTTACCAGCCATCACTTAGGAAGGTTTATCTTCTCAGGAGACTATTTTGTTCTTTTTTTACTTTCGTCCAATCTGTCAAGTCATGAATCCCAAGAGCAGGATGAATTTGCTTTGCATTCAGGTTGGCAAATTAGAAACCTGGTCAGGGCGGTGCCTACCCAAGTAAAACTCAGCCTCTCTCACCACAACAGACTTTCTCTTGACTTGTGGGGACATAGTTCCCCAAGAAATAAAAGAGCTTTTATACTTCATAAAATCTGGAGAATTGAAATCTAGAAAGGGGAAGTAATACTTTTAAATCATTTTAATGAAAAATAAGCTGTTAGAAGCAATTCAATATATTAAAATGAAAAGGTTTGGAAATCAAATATTCTTTATAGCAAAACTGATGAAAGCAAAAATAAGAACTCAAAAGAACATTTTCTAAGAATGAGGAGCTATAAATACCACAGCACCAACCAGGGAATCCACTTGGTAAGACAAAGGGTGGGCAGGAAGCCCCCACTTCTCTTTCTTTTCTTTCTCTTATATTTTCTTTCCCTCCCACCTCACAGCTTTCATTCATTCCTCAGCAATCAGAGCTGAAGTCTCTCATAATTTAGCTGTTTGCAAAGCTTGAAGAGAGAGGACTAGAACGCAAACAGGAGCAGTTTGCTTTATGTTTGTGCTTATGCTTTTGGTTCGAGCTCTGCTAAGGAACCAGAAAGATGGTACAGAAATTATCAACTGTTTGTTGTCAAAAAAGTCGAGTGCCCATACACACACACGTGTGCATTTACATACACACCACGCTGCAAGCACATACAACACTCCCCTGAGACTGCAGGCTTACTGCATACGCAGCAAGCTGAGGACTCGGGAGGGAGTGGACACTTCGGTCAGGGTCAACTCTAAGCGGAAGTGGGTCCAGAAAGTGGTGTATATGGGATACATCTGTTAGATTTTTGTTCCAATTGTTTGCTAGGACAGAGAGAACAGAACACAGGACAGGTGAATGCAGAGCGTGTGATGGTGAGCAGGCTGATGTGGTCCATGAGCTATTCCCCAGGAGGGAAATTCCATGAATTTAGCATGAGAATCCCTGGTAATCAGAGAACAGAAGTACAAGCCTTTACAACAAACCCCGAAAGGAAAAAGAGACCAACTTAGGAGAATTCAGAGGTGGCAAGGGCAAGTGGTCCATCTCCCAATTTGGCCCTAGGGAACCCTCTTTCGAGAAACTCCGGGGTGACCTTGCAGATGCAATAACTGATTCTGAGACTTAAGAGCAGAGTCCTTCGTTGTCCCTTGTCTCAGGCACAGCACAGGGAAAATGTCATTGCAGTCGAAATCAAGGACCTGCTTCTAGCTTCAATTCTGCCTCTAATTTAACTTGTAACCTTGGAGAAAGCATCTTAATGTTCTGCCCTTAGTTTTTCATTTTAAAAATGAAGATATTAAACTAGATGCTTGGTAAGTGCCTTCCAAATCTCCCTTTCTAAGAGGCTAGGAGGTTGATGTAACTATCTGATTAAATTTCTCTGATAGCTTCCCTTGAAAATTGGCACATTTAAGAGAGTGGAATAAAGTATTCAGAATTCAGCATTTGTAGCTAAATAGATACATTTTAGATTTTTGTTCATCCCATGACCATTTTCCTCTGTTTTCCTGTTGTGAATACAAAGATAATTTTATATCCAACCAAATTTCTTTCCCCCTTTATTTGTTCCTCTCGTCCTCATCCTTTTTCTTTTATACTTCGCTCTTAGTACCAGGAAATGGAGTCGCAACAAATTTGGATATTTGTAAGTGGGAGTCCAGGCTCCAGGGCTGAAGCCTTCCAAGAGCTGGGGGACGTTCCTATTTCCAGTGGCTTGGATTGCTTCTTATTCATGACGTGCATGTTACCCTCAGAAGGTCCTTGGGACACCCCACTTGGTCTCTGGACTAATCTGACCCATTGGAAATATTCAAGACCCCATATTCTAACACCTTAGGAGTGTTTTCGTGGCTAAATTGTACATTTGCTTCTGGGGCACTCTGAGTTCATGTAGATTGGTCATTTTATTGGGTACATTTTCCATTTCCATGCTCACGTGTGGCTGCACACCCGTGGTACGGCAATGTCCTCCCCACTGTGCGAGGGGTTTGGGGGACACTAAGCCTCTGGAGCAGTGTTGGTCTTTCTCTGCCTATTATCTGTCGGCCTTGGCACCGGAGCATGGATAAGCATTGACGGGAATATTCTTTTTCACAAGAAGTAGCTGTTGGAAAAGAAAGGGAGAGGATTTCTCCCTATCAGCCATTTCGGGGATTTTCAGGTGACAGTTTGTCGAGTAGGATGCTGATGATGGATTCCGTGAAGCTCAGAACCACTAAGTTTTCAGCTGACAAATTAACTAGAGGATTTTCTCAGTCATTAACTGCGTGACTGGTTGTCTGAGAGTACAAACTGCTCTGGACTGATTCTTGGTGACAATCTGGTTAGGCGGTGACACATCATGTCGCTAATGTCTTCATTCCTGTATAAAATGTCCCTGTAAAGTCCATATAAAGAAAATGGCTTTTTATGAAGAAATAGTCATATTTCAGCAGTCCACTTACAAGCAAACTGCACGTACTACACATAGAATTAGTTTAATAACAAAATATATCCCTCATTTCCCAGAATGGCAGATGTGAAACTTGAAATCATTAAAACCCTAAAGAGAGGCTGGGCATGGTGGCTCACACCTGTAATTGTAGTGCCCTAGGAGGCTGAGGCAGGTGGATCACACAAGCTTAGGAGTTTGAGATCAGCCTGAGCAAATGTGAGACCCTAGCTCTAAAAGAACAGCTAGGTGTTGTGGGGGATACCTGTAGTCCCAGTTACTTGGGAGGCTGAGGCAAGAGGATCCTTTGAGCCCAAGATTATGAGGTTGCTGTGAGCTGTGACTCCACAGCACTCCACCAAGGGCCACATAGTGAAACTCTGTCTCAAAAACAACAATAAAACCAAAAAACCCTGAAGAGAACCTGCAGATTCATCTTTTTCATTTCTACCCCATGCTTAACCATGAGTGATAATGAAAAGCAGACAAACTTTTAGTTTTATAACTGTGTTTAAATTCTCTGCAGACATGCAACCCTCAGTGCCTGCAAGTATGTGGTCTTCTCCCACCACGCCCTCCCCTCCTTGGTATACCCTGGGAAGAGGCAGACTTTTGAGAAATAACATAATTAAGACGTACCCTTCTCCTGTAGGTATGGATGGTTCATAACAGTTGTTTAGGAAGACCTTTAATTCTTCACAAAGAAATGGCTGGGGTATCCCCCCACCCCCGTATTTTGGAGGCTGTCCTGGAGAAATCATCTGCATCCCTGGCTCCTCATCTCTGAGATGTTTTCTCCACATTTGCTGCCACACACCTGACTTTCCATTGTTTTTAACCATAGTGCTGTTAATTCATCAACTGCATGGTTTTAAAGGAAAGGTGGTTCTTTTTGTTTTACATTCCTTCAAAAAAGAGCCTTAGCTGTATTCAAAATATGGCCCGGTTTGTCTCACGAGGGGGTGACAAAACAAGACTTGGTAACAGCCAAGTGTGTTTAGATACAAAACAACCACTCTTCCAAGTCAGCCATTTGTCAATCGGGCTTTCCCTACCTAAGAATTTGGTCTAGTGTTTTCGTCCACGTTTAAATAATCTTTGGTGACCTGATGCTTTTAGTGGATGTTGGCCTTCTATGATCATAGGAGACATTTATATATTTTAAATTAATTATATGTATTTTAAAAATTCTTGAGTTGTAGGGTGTAACTAAGACGATTGTGTCCATAAGAAATGCTTTAGGGGAGCTGAATTTTATGTTTTTAATGTGAAAATGTACTAGACAGAGGCATAGAAAAATATGTGTTCTAAAACAGGTACTGATTGATAGTTAATATCAATGGATATCTACGTTCTCTATGGATGTCTGCAACAAGCAAGTTACTTTACAAATAGAATTAAAATCCCAGCTCTCACATGCACTTCTTCATGCAGAAAACACTGGCTACTACTCTAGATTGTGCCCCCAATATTATTTTTTAAACTTGGCATCTGAATAGTTCAAAATCTTTCAGGCCAACTTGGGCTGGTGTTAAATTATGGAGGGACGTAACCAAACGTGGTTAACTTATATGATACTCGCTTTTAGTGGCGAGCTGCCAAAATGCTTAATCAGAGAGCAGTCACCCACACGAAGAGATGCTGGCGTTTCACACCGTGGTAACATCTCACACAGAACCACACAGGGCTGAGCTGCCCACACAGCTCATTTCAGCTCTCTTCATGGCCACCCAGTCCATGTATGGGCAAGTTCTTCTCACAGCTCTTGGGAAACCAGCATACGTCAGCGACTCTCACTGCTGGACAGTCTCCTGGACTCCACGGAGACACATCTGGGTTTGGATCCTGGCTCCACTAGTTACCAGTTCTCTGACCATGGCAAATCACTTAGCCCCTCTCATTCTGTGTCTTCCCCAGTTAAAGGGGGATAAGAATACTTACACGAGTGTCATAAAGGTTAAATATTTAGCACCCCACTGGACAAATAGAAAATGTTTAACAACTGGTAGGTACCATTGCAATCTGGATACAGAATTCTTATTTAGTCTAAATGAAGAAGTTGTAATGTTGTTCTATGATTAGATATTTGAGAAGAAATTTTTACTCCTTTCCACATAGCTCCTCTTTATTCTTATGTTTCAATTTTTCTCCTTTCTTATTAAAGATCTGATATAAATTATCATGACACCATGAGAAAATCTCAAAGGCAGATTCCTTAGGACAAACAAAATGTTAAGTCAAGCTATGTAAAAAAACCCTCAGGCAGCTTTTAAATGACCAACAATTCACTTAAGATTTAGATGAACAAAGTTCTCAGGATGTAGATTGTATGCTTTGCCGACTACGCGTAGAGCTGAGGAGATATCTGGTTTGTCAGAAATAAACTCAGTTGCCTGAGTGCTGACCCTGTGCCCCGCTGTGTGCTCCATCAACTAGCCCCCCAAATATACTAGACACAGTTCTTCACTGCTTCTTGGCTGGTTGGCAAACACGTAACCAATCTCTTATTACTTCTCTTCCCACAAATGTATCATTTTAATGAATCTCGCATCTAGTCTGTCCACTCCCCTTGTGTCTAGTGAGTAGTCTGCTCTGTTCCACGCTGTCTCCTACTCCCAAAATACCCGCAACCCTGGAGGGACTTTCTTTGGGTCCATCGTCTTGTCTCCACTTCCCCTATCCCTTCCTGCATCTCAGACAGCGTGAAGACAGGGCTGGGACACTTCCATGAAAACGGCTGACAAATGTCTATAGGTCAAAAACACTAGATTGAATTTCCAATGTTGAATGTCTAACTCCTTAGGAAACCAGGCAAACATTTTATACTCTGATCCTAGGAGACTCCATTCGTCTACACAGACCCCCGGAGATCTGATGCCACCAAGACCACCTTCCCCTAGTGTTAGGTAATTGCCCCAGAAAAGCCCCTTCCCCAGAAATCCCCTTCCTGCTTTCAAACAGACCAAGACTAGTTGTCTCACTCCTAATGTTACAGCTCCTTTCAACAGGGAGTTGCCGGCTAAACATCTCTTTATCTCCCAATCATAAAACTTACCTCATCCCCCTGTCCCAATTACCCGCTGAAAATTTCAAACTTATGGCCCGCCCCTAACGGCTCTTCCCAGCAGAGCAGTAACTCCTTATTGGCTAGTCTACCATCCTGTCACCATTCTAAGACTTCCCCTAACTGGACCTATATAAGGGTGCACTTTTCTTTTGATCTCTCTCTCTTCCTCTTCTCTCTCTCCTCTCCCCTCTCCTCCTCGCTCTCCTCTTTTCTCTCCTCTCCTCTTTTCTCTTCTCTCCTCCTTCCTCCTTGGTGCTGCTCTGCAGCCTCCCTCCCTCTCCAATGAAGACCTTTCGTATAAGCCTTGGTCTGTGAGATCTCTGCCAATCAAGTGCTGCCCTTTCCCCCAGATTCTAACGAAGGTTAGGATGAGGCTGAGTAAAGTGGGCAAAGTATTTACAACCTCTTCCTATAATCACTTGTTATCCTTCTCTGAGACCATTATGATATAAAAGACTAGCTTTTTATTAAAAATGCCTGAAATTTTGTTATTCTGGTTATTTCTAGCTATAACTTCTCTATAGAGAAGACAGAGAAGAGATGGAAAGGCAAAGGATGAGAATCAGTTCTTATTCTGGAAGGGGAATTGGAGGGACAAGGGATCTGGTGCTTGGAGTCTAGAATAGTCTTTAAAACTTCATTATTATTCTTGTTTACAGATACACCTGTAATTTTTTGTCCTACCCTAAAAGGGTATGAGTGAAGATCTGGTTCAAGTCATGGACTCAAAGTTCTCCCTCTGGGTCCTAGGGAACTTTCCGGTTGACAGAGTTCTTCAAGATGAGCTCTGTACTTTCTTACTCTCCTTTAGAAATAGTGTGGTTTCCCCACATGTAGATAAAAACAAAACAAAACACAACCACACAGTATTTGATAAAGCTGACAGGTAAGAAAATGTAAAGGTACTCTTAATTCAACAGCTATCAAACCATCATGCTTATAACCCCCTTAAACAGTGGTTCTCAACCTGTGGGTCACAACCCTTTGAGGGTCAAATTACCCTTTCACAGGGGTCACCTAAATACATCCTGCATATCAGATATTTACATTACAATTCATAACAGTAGCAAAATTACAGTTATGAAGTAGCAACAAAATAATTTTATGGTTGAGGGTCACCAAACAGGAGGAACTGAGGTCACAGCATTAGGAAGGTTGAGAACCACTGCCCTAAAAGGATTTTGAAAAATATTCAACACATTTTTAGATACTTGAATATTTTTGTTGTAATTCTTTGTCATAAGTTTAAATATACGCAGAGCACAATTTCTGACATGTTGCAAATATTGACATTTAAAAATAAAACATTCTTTTTGTGTATCTAATAGAACATAAGTGCTACAGACATTTGACACCTAACACTATCCTTTAAAATATACACAGATTCTTTCATGATCACTTTGTAATATCTATATTTGTCCTCAAAGTTGTGTTTCCATTCCATTTCCAACATAGATTTTTATGTTAATATAACATAACTTTTTCAAAATCTTCTGTCAATCACCTTCTCATTTATATCTGCAGCTATATATGTACATACATGCATATAGCATGAGCATATACATTTAATTTTTTTAAAAAATCGTTGTCACCATAAGGTTATAAGAGTTCAACACTGCATGATTTGGCATTATGATTATTACTAATATGCCCTTGAAACAACATTGATAATTACTAAGCACAAAAAGTAAAGTTTTACTAAAAGTCTAGCTCTTCATAAAATGAATTGAGTATCCTGTTTGAAGGAGTTGTTGATTTCTCCCCTGGTTCGGTGCCCTGGACACCTGTGCCCTCCAACAAGGCACTGCGTAAGACTCCTGAGGAGTGAGCATCAGCCTGTTTCTTCTGAAGTGAAGGAAGGGCTGTAGGGACCTGAGGAGGGGAGGGAAGGAAAGGCATTTTCTCAGCCAGATGAGCTTTGGGAAAGAAACATAGAAGGGAGGATCCAGGTAGTTATTTTCCTAAAAGTTGGAAGACCTTTGAAGGTGACTGAAAATGACGGTTTGAAAACTCGTGCCCCAGTTCACAAATCCCTCTCATTCTGTAAAGGGGACATTTCAGCCCAGAGAAGTGAGATAGTTTGTTCAATTTCAAACAGTGAATGAGGGGCACATGGGGGACTCAGGTCAAAGTCCCCAGTGGGGCATGGTCTCAGCATCCTTCTTCTGAGCTACAAAGTCTCACGGTCACCTTTGTGCGCACATTCAGAGCACATCTTCACGTCACCCAGTCAGTGTTACCTGGAACTAGGCCCTAGTCTGATCATGTGATAAAATGTCTCTGTCTTGGTCCTTTAGTCTCCAAATATTCTGAAATGAATAGGAGCTGGAATTTCCTACCTACCGTTCTTAACTGTTTTTTCCTTTTTTATTTTTTTAAAAAGAGAGAGGAGCATTTTCATTCTAAAAAGCTCATTTGTTAAATAGGGAATCTTTTCCCCACTCAATGTTTTTAACCGGCTTCTCAAAGATCAGGTACCAGTAAGTAACTAGATTCATCTCTTGGTTCTCTATTCTATTCCATACATCTACCTCTCTATTTTTGTGTCAGTACCATGCTGTTTTGATCACTATGGATTTATAGTATAATCTGAGGTCTGGTAGAATGATTCCTCCTGCTTTGTTTTTATTCCTGAATAATGTCTTGGCTATTTGAGGTTTTTTTTTCTGATTCCATGTAAAATGAAGTATTATTTTTTCAAGATCTAGCAAAGTATCACAAGAATGGAAGAAAAAGTATCCAATGTACACAGCCCTATTATGAAACTAATTTATAGCTTTCATATGAAAACTATAACCTAATTATAACCTAAGAATATGGGGAGGGGGAGGGAGAGGGGAGGAAAGGGGGGTAAGTGGGTGGAGGGAGGGCGATTGGATCACCTCTATGGTTTATCTTACAAGGGTACAAATGAATCTTTCTAAGAGTAGAATATGAACGTCTTAACACAATAACTAAGAAAATGTCATAAAGGCTGTTTTAACCAGTTTGATGAAAATATTTCAAATTGGGTATGAAAACACCACGCTGTACCCCATGATTGCATTAATGTACACAGCTATCATTTAATTAAAAAAATAATAATAATAAAAAGCTCAACTAGTCCAGACTCAATGACACTGTTAGCTGGCCAAACAATCTATCCATCTGACAATTTGCTGCCTTATATCCACTATTATAAAAACAACCCCTAAAATTGCAAGATAGAATGAATCATTTTTGATTATCCTGAAACTTACTGGTGACCTACCTTTACGACATTGTGAAATTCACCCCTTTCCACCAAGATATGGTACTGCATTAACACAGTGTAAAACATCAGCTTTTATAGCAATCACTGTGAACATTAAGTTTGTGATCAATAAACTCACTTGGACCTCTTGGACCTTTGCCATGAACTTCCGTCAAGCCAGATCTCTGTTTACATAGCCAATGAAAGATAAAAGTGACAAAAATTCCAAAGATCTTATTTTACATTTTTTCCTGTTGAATGTTTTATTATTTTCTTCAGTGCACTGGGATCTGTGATTAAGTTCTATGATTTGAAACTATTTATTGCTCTTATTACATTTCAAATATTATATTTTACTTTATCATTTAAATATGGGGGTGAATTTTATGTTTATTTTGAACACTGCCTATCTTGAATGCTGTGAGCATGCACGGGCATTGATCCTAGGCCTACTTGCCATCAAATAATATGGACTATGGGGCACTAAGACGTCTTGAGGAAGCCTGGGATTTTCCGGACTAGAGTTTCAGAATAGCTTGTAACTTTGAGCACAAGGATCTCTTCCAGTTTTGACCATTATCATTTCAACAGCCTTTTAACATGGACTTAAGATTCCCAGGAATAGGTGGGATACAGTGGCTTATGCTTGTAATCCTAGCACTTTGGGAGACTGAGGCAGAAGGATCACTGTAGGCAAGGAGTTCAAGACCAGCCTGGGGGACATAGTGGGAGCATCTCTTCAACACATAAAAAAGTTAGCCAGGTGTGGTGACACATGCCTGTGGTGTCAGCTACTTGGGGAGCTGAGGCCAAAAGATGGCTTGAGCCCCAGCATTTGAGCACTCTATTCTGGGGAACGGAGTTAGACCATGTCTCACATAAATAAACGAATTATAGATAAAACAAAACAACAAAGTAAAATAAAATACTCGGGAATGGTCGCTCCCTGCCTGGCTCCCTCTCGCTCCCATTGAGGAATTGGGAGGGGCGGTGGGATGCTCTTCTGCTCCTCCAGCCTTCCCGCGGGTGCAGAAGTTCTCAAAGCCCCTGATATTTCTTTTATAGAGAATGTGTGAGGTCAAAACTCCTTTCGTGATAATATTAAGAAATTGTTAGCCTCTCCCGCCATGCTGCCATTTGCACTGAAGGCCCTAAAGAACTGTCGCCGTCATGGGTTCCTCCGTGCCGGTCACTCACGGCCAGCTTCACTGGAGAATGGTTTTCATAAAGCAGCATGAGTTTTTTATGACATTAAATTCCAAGAAGTACATACTCTTTAACATTCTGTGCGACAAAATAAGAAGTACTCATAATGCCCTTGTGGTTCTCATGAAGCAGGGTGGTCATCTAAGAAAACGCCCCTGGTGACTACACCGCAGGCTGAGCTAGTGGCTTTGTCGGTGGGGCACCATTTGTACTTGGAACACTGACATCCTAACGACGGCTATTCAGACTGAAATATCCAGCAGATACTTCAAAAGCAACTGATGTGAGCTCTCCACGTGAAGGAAAACAACTGATGGTATTTACTGCCGGTTAAAAAATCAGAACTATCAAGTACAATTTAGAATTTTGGAAAACCGTGTTGCCTCTGTGAGTTTGAGAGCTCCCAGATTCTTGAAGACTTTCTGATGAGATCAGAGGTGACAGTAATGAATGTGATTGTTTTGGTAATGTGTAATGAAATGTGTCTGTGTTTCAGAGACCTGTGTCATTAATAAACCAATATGTTTTGAATGACCAAAGCTACTTGCATAAACTCATGCCTAAGTAAAAGATTCTTTCAAATTCCAAGATTCGCCAAAGAATATTAATGTAACAAAGTGAAATGGGTGGAGATTCCACATTGCAACTCTCTTTCAAACTGGTTGGATTTTAATGTAGTATCAAAGAAGAACATTCATAGTTGTTTGAAAGGTAATTAAAACGCTTTTCCTTTTCCCTGTGTGTGTGGGAGGCCAGGCTCTCTTTGCTCACTTGGGTCAAAGTAGCAGATTAGAACACTGGGGGTGGAGCAGACAAAAGGAAAACTATAAACAGTGCTACTCTCTTCAGTATATTTTTGGTTTGAAAAAAAGTTATATTTTATAATTTTTATAATTTTTTATAAACCTAATGTTGTTTAGGTTACCATATGATGAGTTGATTTTTTTTTTAACCAAGTTCATTAAATGTTTACAAATTGTCTCTGATATAATGTCTAATCTAGTAAGTAGAATTCACTCTCTGGAGTCCTCAGTCATTTTTAAGAGAGTAAAATTTCAAGACCAAAATGTTTGAGAACTGGGATCTTGCACAGAGGCTCTCAGCCCTGATTATAATGCATTCCCAGCTGCACCTGAGGGTCAACTAGGACCTTTGAACTAATGTCATGCTTGGGGTCCACCCTCAGAAATTCTGATTAATTGATCTGGGTGGTAGCCAGGATAAAAAAAAAAATTTTTTTTATCCCTCTATCTTTTGATCAAATGTTTTAAAACCTGTCTGGTGAATGTACTTTGTAGCCAAAGTTGGGAGTCACCAACAGGCCTTGCATGGCAAACAATCTATCACTTCAGGTCTCTACCTACACACTCACAAGGACACGGTTCCCAGCACCTCTGTCCAGGGTATATTGATGGATGAGAGTCTTTTTGCTTTGCCTTGAAAACTCCTGTTTTCTGTTCTCCCTGAAAGGTATATTTTTAAAGTTGTTACCCCTGTTCTCCCTTACTCAGGGGGATGTTTGCATAAACCATTCTTGTTTCCATTTGTAGCTTTCTCTCCATTTACGTAAGCATTTATTCAATAAATACAGTGACCGAGGATCAACGGGTTGTGCTGAGGGGCTTTGATTTGAACAAGGGTTAGAACATTGACCCTGGTTAAGGATGGAGGGGAAAGGTGACCAAATTCCATGCAGAGATGGATAATGGCTTCATGTAAAATTGTTATTCAGACAGAAGGTTTCACCTAGGCTCATAACAGCTGTCTGATTCAGTGTTCTAGTGATTATGCCTCATTTTATCTGAAATGTCCTTCGGGGGATACACTAACTTCTGTTCATTTAAAATATCTGTTACAGGTGTTACTTCTGATATTTAGCCATCAAGTGGAGCAAAAGTAATATTAGTCCTGCAAACACAGGTCTGGCTTCTGTGTGAACGGCGCAGTTCTCTGATGCTGGTAGATCTCGCTCTCTCCCAGGGTGAGGCTGCTCAGGAGGGCATTCGCCACGGTTGAGGGTTTTGTGATGCCTTGTAATGGCCACCAAGTGTCACTCTTGCTCTTTTCGCTACTGAAGAAGTGTTCTTAGACACAAAGGGACACCGAGTCTCTGTCAGGGTCCTGGCCTACAGCTTCTTGGTCCAACTGAGAGCCCTTGCATCTTAATCAGCTTTCCCGTTGATGTCACTTCAGCAGCAGAAGGCTAGTAGTTTGGATCCGGCCATCTGGTTAATGACAGGAAGAGGAGGTAGCAATAGCACAGTGGATGATGGACAGGGGTCTCTGTGCCCCACTACCTGGGTGAGCTGGGTCACCCTCCTCTGTGCAGGTGACCATTCAGAGTCAATCACTCATAGATTCCTATTGATAGAAATGAAATCCTACATATTTATAGCCGCAGAGTCATATGATTTCAAAGGGATGAAAAACAGAGATGAACTCAGTTGTCTGTGTGAGGCCAATTATAGTAGCAACAGATAGAACATGCTCTTGAGAATGGATGTATTTTAATAAGAAAATTCACTTTCCCAGAATCGCAATAACAGGACCTTGTAGTATGCAGCATTTTAGGTAATTTTTTTAAGTCTTAACCTATAGATTTTGGTTAGGAGCCAGGGTAAGGGAGGAATCAATGTAATTGGATGTTAATAAAATAGAGTTGATGTCAATGTTAATAAACCCACTTGATGTTGATCTGGGCTTATGTGTGGGAATATACTTTTGGCAAAAACTTATACCAGTTTTTCTAGCATGTACACTTCTGGTTCCAAAGTCAATAGATGGAAAGTGATATTTTGAGCCCCCAGTCATGGGCTATTCCCTGACCTTCCAAAACTCATAAAATAGGATCGGAAGTTCTAGTATCAGATCTAACCTGATTTAATATGATCCAGGGCTGAAACAGATTAAATTATGTGCTTACTATAACTTCTTGTTCCTTAAATGTTCGTCTTTAGTGGGACAGGCTGGGATGAATAAATTGGAAATTAAGGGTCTGCATAAGAATAGGAACCATTCATTGACAGCCCTCCTCCCAAATCTTACTCTGTCTGCATCAGTTGTTAAAGTTATATAAACAGACTCTTCTGGACGCCACACTGTATCATGAAATGAGCAGGGATTGCAATTCTTCCAATTCTGGGATTTAACTTTTTGTTCTGGTATATATAACTACATGATCTTGAATAAGTTACTTAACCACTTGGAGGCTTAGTTTCTGTAATTTTAAGATGAAGAATAAGAGCACTACATTTCTGGGGGTGTAATTAAAAAAAATAACGTATATGGAAAGTTAGGTACATGATAAGCACTCAAGAAAAAGTGTAAACAACTAGATGATGAAAAACGTTCCTTAGCTCCTCTTTAGAATTTTCCAAGAGTCACATCTCCACAAAACAAAAGCAAAAAACTGGTATAAGTTTTTACCAAAAAAATTTAAAGCACCTTGTTGTGGAGGTCTGACAATCATGATGCCAGTGCCTGGGACACCCATAAAGGCAATTTTGGAACTCTTTTCTGGAATGACCTTCAGAGCTGTCCTTGTATTACCCTTGATGTCCTGAATGTCATCAAAATGTCTACCTTTCAATATTTCCTTTGAGTAAAGACAAAAGTTACTGCGGACCAGACCAGGTAGTAGGGAGGGTTCCAGTGCAGTTATTTGTCGGCAGGGCATCCTCTCAGTGCGCTGTGAGCTGGTGCCTTGTGATGCAAGAGCCACACCTCATGCCAAGAGTTGCAGTTAAGATTTTCCTGTTTCTCTGTCCGTGTTTACTATGCTTTCTATACTTCTCATGGTCAGCTGATGATTTTGATGCACAATTTGACCCATTTTTATTTTGTTTTAATTAGTTCTGCTCAATACTGGCTGTCCTGACCTCTCGTCACCAGTGACACTTTCTCCCCACCATCAGAAAAATGTTTGTTTGTACAGTGCCATTTTCTTCATGGTATTGTCCCCATAAACTTGGACTAATATGTCCTTGATTTCATTTCCACTCTTGCCAAATGTAATAAGAAATTCAGAAATGTTCGTTCATTGCTCTAGTTCAAACTCCAACATTCTTGCAACAACACACAACAATAATGAATGCCACTCATTGAGATACTGCCACACGCCGAAACAAACACCATTGTGAGACAGTGATAGGCCAAGGTTATGAAATCTCGCTGAGCTGTTTATACAGCGCTGCCAAGGTAAGGGCACGGTGGCCGCTGTCAGGTCTCTATGCATAGCTATCCTGGGGCCACTCAGTGAAGGAAAGGAAGGTGGCTTTCCCCCAGCAACAGATTGGCTGCTCCGTTAGTCTTCTGTTTTGCTATTATAACAAATGACCACAAACAATGGCTTAAAACACAAATTTATGGAAATTGCAAGAGGATTTAATTTAAATCGTTCTAAGACACAGGCCCTCAAACCGACATTGCCCGATGAAATTTCTCAGACATTCGATCTATCCATGGTGTCTGTGGGCAGGAACATGGTAACCCCCTGGCACACAGTGGGGTCATGGTTAATTAGGTTCTCAGGGAGGTTAGAATTAAGTGGGAAGTGAAAATTAGTTACGACAGCAGCAAAACAATTATAAAGATGGTGAAATCATTAGGCTTTTTATTGTGGTCCTAGAGAGCATACATGGGGAAAAGGAAGAGAAATTCAAGGCCATGAACATCTAATAAAGAGCAAATACGGAGAACCAAAGGTCCCGTGTAAGTGCTGAAGGCATGCTTTGTGTAGATAGGACTAGGGACGGGTCCTGGGGCTGACAGAGTTTCACAGTGGAATTTCTTAGGGAGTTGCTTTCATTGAGGTTAACATGGGTGGGGAATTCGGGCTGACCTGCACAAGTTCAAGATGTCCTCGATATCTCATAACTTCTCTTTACCTATGGAAGGAGTCTCATCTCCCTATTGGAGGAAATAGTTCTTGTCACAAAAGCTTTTCAAACGGGACCCATTCTTCACCTCTTACTGCCTCCAGAGCAGTTATAAGATTTAGCTTACAATCTGAGATAGCCCATGTAGGCTGTATTTTGCTGTATATAATGTGCATTCATTGTTTTTGGCCAAACTCTTGGGAAAAACATTTTCCTTTTGATATTTTAATTCAAATGTTTCTTTATTTGCTTTTATATTTTTTTTGTTTTATAAAGAAATTTCAGCATGTACTTTTTAACATATTATGGCACAAGAAATTTTATGTAACAAATCATTATAAAACACGAGAAAAAGTGTAGGGTACAAGAAATGTTATTTGCTGGTAAGAAGTGGGAGGCGGTCCCAAGCGTCTCTGGGCGGCTCTGTCACCATGCTCTTTAGCATATTTAATAACTGTTAGCTTTAAGTTTGCAGTGTGCAAAAACCGTTTTGACATTTTCTAAGGGATTTTCTAGTAATTCTTGTAAAAATATCAGGTTACTGACTCCTCCCTAGAGTGTATGAAGAGAAACATGCCACTCTTCAGTGGTCAAAAATGCTTTACTTGCAAGTTTAACAAAATTGATTTTCATATTCCAGAGTATATATTTTGCATACAGATATCATTATTGCTTTTTAGAGTTACACTTTTATTATTTTTTTATCATATCATAGCTGTGTACATTAATGCAATATGGGGTACAATGTGCTGGTTTTATATACAATTTGAAATACTTTCATCAGACTAGTTAACATAGCCTTCACCTCACTTTCTTAGCTATTTTCTGTTAAGACATTTATATTCTATACTTAGTAGATTTAACGTGTACCCTTGTAAAATGCACCATAGGTGTGGTCGCACCAATTGGTCTCCCTCCACCCATCCTCCCCCCTCTCATTCCCCTCCTATTTCCCCTTCATCTTGGGCTGTATTTGGGTTATAGCATTCATATGGAAGTGTGGGTAATTTATAAATTGGTTTCATACTAGGGATGAGTACATTGGATACTTTTTCTTCCATTCTTGACATACTTTGCTGAGAAGAATATGTTACAGTTCCATCCATGTAAACATAAAAGAGGTAAAGTCTCCATCTTTTTTAAGGCTGCATAATATTCCATGGTGTACATATACCAAAGAAGTTTGGAGATCACTTAGGGATCTAAAAATGACCTTAGATATTAAAGAAATTCTCACTGAAAGTTTAGTAAGTTATTAATGAAAGAGCCAGTATGGAAACCTGTGTCTTCTGATTCCTGAATCTGGGCTTTTCAAACTTGGAAACTGCCCCCTTCCTATAAGATGTCAGTGATAGAAAATAACATGAACTGTGGTAGTTGATTAGACCAGTGCTACCCGCAGCCCTGTATTTAGTGTCTAATAGTTACATCAAGGAACTGTCACCATCATGTTCTTTTCCCCTCTCCTTTTTTCCCCTCTGATCATTCCCTCTATTCTCTCTCCTAGTGAGCGGATCATTTAGACATGCACTGAGTTGCAAGTGACAGAGTCGCCATAGCCAAGTAGGGCTTCACTTTCTCTTATAATAAGGTTCCGTAAGTCTTAAGTCAGCAGTTTGCACAGAAGGATCACTGTGCTGCTCCCTTTTGCTGCCATCACTAGTCTTTGCTTTTCCTTCCCATATCTCCAAGAGGGTCACTGTCTTTCCAGCCACTTTGTCCCTCTGTCCTGGGGTCCTGCCCCAGGGGCAGGATCTGTTAAGATGCATGGATCTGGCTGTGAGTGAATGAAGAAATATAAACTTAGAAACCACTAGAAAGAAAGAGGTAAGACGCACAGAATAGAATATTTAAAGGTACCATTTCCTTTCTATTCCAGGAGAGATTCCCTTTCCAAGGATTGTCTGTGTATCTTATTGGCCTGAATTATGCCACACAGATTGCCTCAGGGACAAGCTAGATGGGAGTGTAAATAGGTTAGCTTTGATGACCTGGGAAGACAAAGGCGGGGGCACCTGCCCTGTCTCTCCTGCTGGAGACCCAGCCTCACATCCCTCCAAGGCCCCCAGGCTGGTTCGCTTCTCCTCTGCTTTTTCAGCATTTTCTTTGCACTGTGGAAAGATTCTAATTTCTTTCAACACTCTTCATAGGATGGCTTCCCAGCTCCTCTCCGACCTCTAGAGCCCTCTTCAACGATTTCTTCTGAATCCCTGTCTCTACATACCCAAGAGAGTATATACCTGCATATTCCCCAGAGGACACCTGAGCCCCATCTTCTCTCCGTGTCCTTCCTTTAAATTTTATAGGTGAAACTGGAGAGACCTGGAGAGGCAAAGTTACACAGCAGGTCAGTGATCCAAGGCTGCACTCCCTGCCGGCCCAAGGCTCAGGCCTGGAATTTTCAAAGTGTTACATAATAATAAGTCTTTGTGTTTATAAATGTCAACATTTAAGAGCTAAATAAAACCACTGATCTTTAAAGTGACTTTTGCAGAAAAATAAAACTGCTTGAAATCCATCACGTAAAAGTCTCACAATGCTAGACAGCCTCTGCTTATTTAAATCAGCAGATGTTTTATTGAGAGCTTGGTGTCTGCTGGGCACTGCAGAGGCCAGGGAGGCAGCAGTGAACAAGAACGAAGGAGCCTTTGCCCTCATGGAGTTTATGTGCCAGATACATTTAATGTATGCATAGTTTTTCACATGGTAATCAATTATTTACTAAGGGCTTCCTCTGCCTGGGGACTCTTCTATGTCCTGAATGTGCCGTTTATGGCATGAAGTAGCAGTAAAGCCAAACATTATCCTGTTACTAGGGATATGCAGCAAAGAACCCCGATGCAGTCCTTCTCCTACTAACGCAGTGAAGGAAACACACACACACGGTTGGCAGCAATTTTTTAATCTGTAGATTGAAGTAATACATATGCCTGTTTTAACTTACAATGCATACCTCTTGGTGAGGTGTACAATTTAAAAATGTATCTAGAATTAAGTGTAAATGCATTGGACTGAATTCTAACAACTTTGACGCCGTCTCCCTTTATTCCTTTGTTTTATTAAATTCAAGTTGAATGAAATCTTTTATTTGTCTCAGTCTATTTCTGTCCAGCAAGGAAGTTGAAATTGATCATGCCTTGACTTTGTGGGCCATCAGAGAACCATGACATTCCAGTGTATTGATTTCGTGTTGTTAAAGGGTGACAGATCCAGTGTTAAAGTGCCGAGGGAGAATTGGGTTTCAGGCCGTACACTCTAAGCAGGCTCGGCTTTTGCTGAGACACGACTGGCTTTTTAAATCAGTGGAAGGAATTGTAGGTCTCAGGTAATTTTTACGGAAGAGATTAATTTCAGCCAAAATTGTGCAATCGAGCATACAGGGGAAGATTTCTACATGTGTGATAAATATATATACTGCATGTCCAAACATAAGTATACAACTTGGAGTGTGTACGTGTGCATGTGTGTGCCTATCTAGAAATATACTCTATGCTGAGGATAGTGAGTCATGTTTCAAGACTGGAACTTTCCAAGGTGTATTTATTCTCACATTTGGAAATCACTTGGTAATAACAAGTTTTATTGTCTTTCACACCACTCATTCTTACAGTAATTATTTTAAAATTTTGTTCCTGTTGTGCTTTCATTCAGGTTTATAGAATATGACTTACAATGCCCACAACTCAGAAAGGCCAGAGGTCTACAGGTGTAATGTGTGGTGACTTTTTTGTCACCTCTGGGGCCTCGAATGTTGACAAGCACATTATAATAGCTGCTATGGACACAAAGGAAGGAAGAGTAACCGTGGCCATCCTTCATCGTCCCGTTTTCCTGTGAATTTTTTCTTTTAAAGTTAATGACCCTTAGTGAGTGCACTGAAAATAACATTTTGATTATATGATTATTGTGCAGAAAACTGTGCTGAGCTAAGTCCAAGAGCATCTTTGGAAACTAATCAAAGGTGCACCAGATTCATTGACTAAAACCAATCCATCACCGTCATTTTCTAATTTATTTCCACATGTTCTTCCAAGTTGCTGTTCTTGAATAAGATTCTGACCTGTAAAGAAGAGTGGAGTGTGTTCTATAATGTATGATTGTTCTGTTTTCTAACAACATAAGTATTTTGCTTAAGCAGATTTGCTAGGAAGTGACAGCTTTGAAAAATTGGACACAGGAGCTGCTGGAAGCGTTTCAGTTCCAGGCAATCTCAATAGTGCAGAAGGGGAAAATGAAATATCACTGTGTTTTAAAGATGACAGTTTTGTCAAAGATCTCCCTTCATTCTTTGGCTTTAAAACAAATGGAGCAAATCACATATATCTGTTCAAAATATGTGCGTGCCCTCGCTGAGGAAGGACTCATTCCTAAGAGGGTTGCTTCAGAGAAAACCGGGAGAGAATTATTGTTGGAAAAAAATGTATTGTGGGTTGGGCAGGCTATTAATTTCTTGGCTTAATTGTTGATTTGGCACATTTCGAGGTTATGGGATTTCACAAGAACATAGTGGTGTCTTTAAGAAGAGAGAGAAACCTACAACCTTAACACCATCTGGGTATATTACTGAAGACACTTATTAGTTGTTCTTCAGAAATGTAGATATTTATTTACTTATTTATGGGGGTGTGTGGGGGACAGAGTTTTTTTTTAATTATAGAAACATAAGGTTAGGGAGATGCTACACTTTTTATGCGTCTAGTAAGAATTTGAATAATGGTCTCTACCTAAAAAAGTGCTGTGTTGAGGTGTATGAGAAAAGGTGCAGCAAATATGGAAAATAAGTTAATTTTAAGAACAATTTTATCACTAATGGGAGAGGAAATAGAGTTTGGTTTAGTTAAGAGTGCACACACACTAGAGTGAGACTCTCTGTGACTAAAATTCAAATCCCGCTTTTTTTTTTTTGACCTGTCCTTTGGGACCAGTTAATGTCTCAGTCCCTAAGTCTCTTCTTTGTTAAATGTGGATAGCGATAGCATCGACTTGTTGGTGACTTTGTGGTTAGCCTGAGACCCAGTAAACACAGTGATTATCTCTCATCGAAAACTCCTAACAGTGTATGAAGCTGGGACTAGCAGCAGAATTTTTTTTTTTAATTAATTCAGAGGATGGATTAAAAGCTCAAAAAAGGCTCAAAAAGTTCTGAAATGTATCATCTTTCAGAACAGTAGTAAATGAATGGCGATCACATTATTTTCAACAAAGGAAGCATTGCTGGTTAATTATCATTTATAGCCTGTGCATATTCTGTGAAGTACTTTTGGACTTAACACTGCTTGTATAAGGGGATCACTGGTAATTTTTTTCTTGCAGATTCTACTCTAGTCAATTAACTGATTCCAGCTTCAGAGGTTATTCCCACTTTCTGTTATGTTACTGTTAGAGACAGAAGTGTCATGTAATTGCTTGTATATTTTAATTATAATTTGTTCCCACTCACCTTTCACAAGAGTGGTCAATGTCTGTGCTGTTACTTTCTGAAATACCTTCCATTTAACACGTTACGTTTATGAATTCTCTGTCCACTTATGTGCTTACTTAGTCAACACTATCTGGATTATAATCTAAATTTTTCCCATGAGAAAAGACTGACTCAATATGCTACATATTCAAAAAAAATCTTGGATGATCTGTTTAAACATTTTACTCCATTTTAGTGCCTATTAGCTTTTCATATTAATAGGATTGTCATTTTTATGTATAGTAGGATTCTTGGTAGTGTTTGGCTCTGAGCCATAATATTATCTATCCTCTTAACTCTTTGGAAACACTGACTTATTTTCATTGCATTAGTGCGGGCTTCATTTTATTTCATGCCCATGATGACAGAGGTCACTTAATTAGATGACACATTTGCTTTTCTCCCTATGGTCTTCTGATATCTTATACTAAGTATTATTAAAAAAATGAAAAGTTCTGCTTCCATTAACAAAAACTGAGCAAAGAACAAAAAGCCAATTATTTGCAGGCACATAAAATCCTTATGATAATTTGGTAGACTTTAATTAAACTAATACATCACATTGCACTTATAAGACAGAGGAGCAAAAGAGAACCAAATAATCTTCTTCTTCTTCTTTTTTTTTTTTTTTGGAGAAACACCCTATTGCTTTGTGATTAAGCACTTTAAGAAGTGTGACCTATTTTAAAGTGTGATATTTGCAGTCCTTTTCATATAATAGGAATGTTTAAAAAATTCTCTGTCATACTGATTGGAACTACTCCCCCCCAAATTAAAATAAAGTTGTAATAAAAGTTGGCCTTAAGTACTTCTTATTCATGTTTTATGATTTGTCAGACTCTTCAAAAATAAAAAGAGATTTTGCAAATTTATCCCACACATAAACATGTGTAATATAAAGAATATTGTTTTGGTATTTAACATATTTTGGTGTTTTTTTCTTTGTCATTTGTTCTTTCTGATCAACCAACTGACATTATTAGTATGAAGTTCACTATGAATTAAAAAGATGCATCTGTAACTTACGTATCTTCTCTGCATTTTGCAGTTGGGGTGTACTGGAATTAGAGATACTCGGGCTTTACTGAAAAACTATCATCCTCAAATCTTTAGTGTCTTTGAGATGGAAATAAAACACTGAGCTGGGAGTAAAGACATTGAGTTTTAGTCCTAGTCTGCTCTGTTATTTCCATCCTGTCTGCTCACCTCTCTGGGTCCCACTAGTGAAATGAATAATTCAGGAGTTGTTGATTCCACATGGCTTTCTTATCTCTGAAATATGTTTCTGCAATGGTTATTAATGCAATGTCTTTCTGGGTACTAAAATCATTATTTAAATATGTTCATATCAATTCTTAAATTACTACCGTAGTATTTATGAGAGTTATTTTGAAAACATTTCTACAAATTTCTAATAATCCGAAAGCATAGATTTTGGAACCTGCTAAACCACAAATCATAGTAAAGGAGAATTGTAATCAACTTAGAAATTCATCTATTATCAACCAAGAGGACCGTACGCTCACTGGGTCAATTCTTCCATTTTCAATGTATCTTTCCCAAGCAGGAATCTCTCTGGGTTTGCTAATTTTATTCTATCTCACATTTACATTTTCAACCCTCCATTCATTCTCTGGACATTTCCTTTATTTGTTTGTTAGTGCTTCGAACTCTTAGAGGATTTGTCCATTGCTTGGAAACACTTTGTGCCTTCTGCTCCCCTCTGTGGGTGTCCAAGGCTCTCCCAGGGGTGCTCAGTTGTTCAGTCCCATGACTGCAAGTTCAGTAGCATTGAAGGTTCGTTCACTTCATGGTTTCATAAACATCTAGTCTCTGTCTGGGGCAGCCTGTTGATTTAGCAGGCACTGCTTTTGCTTGAGGTCAATATTATGGTCTGAAGAGGATCATGATGACAGTTTAAGTTTGGATCACCTCACATTTTTTATTATGAGTTTTAAGAACAGACATGCATTCTTGCTCAACTTTGGCCAGATATGATTGGAACAGTAAAGCTATGATCTATTCTGGTATTTTTCTTGCTCAGTGTACAGCAGTCTATTTGGATGGAGCTCCATCCTTCCCTGACTTAGAAAGGAGGTTTCTTTGAAAAGTTATTGAAAATTAAGAAAGATAAAATTGTGGGCTAAGACATGCATGACTTACTGTTGAAGCATCGGATGTGCCAAAGCTGCAATCTTCAGATATTTAATTCCATTCATTTTCTTTCAACAGACACTTGTTTTGGTGCAGAGTCTATCTTGGACAGTATTGACTTCATTGGCTTGGGTCTTTCTAATTGGGGATGCTCAGGCCGGTTTCGTTACGTCTGTTCTCATTCTACTCACTTCTGTTGTATATGTAAGTTTGCAGGAAGTAAGGAAAATGGGGAAATGGCAGAATTGAGTGGAATTCAGAAAATCTTTGGTTTAGGGAGAGAAAACAAATCCTTTCACTGCCTTCTGACTTCACCGGGAATCTTCTTCACAAGTTTATCTCTTCCTAGAATGTAATTTCCCCTCCTTTCTGTAGATTTCAAGGTTATTCATCTTTTCAGACCAGCTGTAAGTTTAATTATATATGTTTGTATATCACTTCAAAGATAAATAACCAGCTACAGAATTAGGATTGCGTCTCGTGTTGCCAGGCGTCTTAGGTGATTGGACGCATATCACCTTTGGCATTCTTTCTAGCACTGAGATTCTATGATTCCAACAGGCAGGCAGTCAATAAATATTGATTGCTTGGCTATTCAACCCAAGGAATTCTTTTGTTAGTCCCCAAATCATTCATACTCTGAAATCCAGGTGAATTCCTGATGAGGAATTGGTATAATATATTCTGTCTCCCTTTTTTAAACAGATAATTTGGTAGTTGACTTACAATGGAAAAGGCACATTTCTTTAAGAGTGTGGTTCACACAGTCTTAATAGCTGCCTCTCTGTGTGGACTCTTACGCATGCAAATGGGTATAGACATCCCTGTTTTTCATTGGATAGATTTAATCTTTTAATTCATTCTTTTTCTTTGCTTTTTGGCAAACTTTCAGGTATGTTAAAGTTGCTTCTTTGTAAACATCTAAAAATGATGGAATCTTCTTGTATTTGTGAATTTAAATGATTGTGTTAGAGTACGATAAACACATAAGCTTCTAGACTGAGCTTCTTAACATATCCATTTATGATAGTTAAGGAAATGTGCATAAATTTGATTATTTTTCTCTAAACCACACCCCAGATGAAGACATGTACAATTAAAACATAGCTGTTGATTTTTAAAAGATTTAAAATCAGATTTTAAAGAATTATGAAAAAAATGTACTGTAGAGGAAAAATATTTAATTAGCAGCCAAAAGTGTTTTTTGGGGGCCTTAATTCTACCACTTATTTATGTGACATAAAAAGATTCAACTCAGAGTTTCAATTCCTTCCAGTGTAAAATGAGCAAAACTATAGTTCCTGCTTCACAAGGACTTTATGAAATTAAATAGGTAGTTAAATGCAATCTTATAATAAATATGGTAAGGAGGGAATGATTTATTTTCCCCTCTCATTCCTAGGTTCATGGCTGAGGCACTTACAACAAAAGATAAGTTAATAACATAAAAGCATATAAATTTATTTAATATATGGTGTAAGTCTTCTATAACACAAAACCCTTTATAAGGACATAAAGACCCAAAGCAATAGATAAGAGAACTTGTATATTTTTATGCCTGGGTTGGTCAAAGAAGTGAATAGTTGTAGAGATGTATGACGGACACGCCCATCGGAATTGATATTTATATATTGAGGGAAACTTAGCAAGGGCTGTTTGTTCATTTTTCTGTGTGTTCCCTGTGTCTCAGAGATTTAGGTATTTCTTTCCTTTAGCTATATGAAGGGTACGTCTCAAATGAGGGTCCTATGACCTGCTTCAGGGGAGAAAGATGAAGGGAGGTGAGAGCAGCCTTCCCTATTCTGCTGTTTTCTCAAATGCAAAAATGTCATATTTTGGAGACTCAAGTGCTGAGCCCATCAACAGCTATACAAGTATTATAGCAATTAATCATTCATCTAAATTTCATTTTTTAATCTAAATTTTATTTTGGGGGCAGTGCCTGTGGCTCGAAAAGGTAGGGTGCCAGCCCCATATGCCAGAGGTGGCAGGTTCAAACCCAGCCCTGGCCACAAAAAAAAAACCCAAAACACCCAAATTTTACTTTTAATATAACATTTATGTAAATCTGAAGGAAGTAAAAGACCTAAATACCATCTGGAATTATTACTGTCCTAGTCCTACACTCACTCAAATCCCATGCTTACTGGGAGTCCTGGAAGTCCTGTTTCCCATTTCAGTTCTCTAATGTTTGAAAATAACACAGTTTTCAGTGTTGACAGATAATTAGCCCTGCCCTGGTGTAGCCTCTGTGTTATGCATTTAGCCTTTAGAATATTCGTATCACTTCTTGTTTCTAGACCGCGGAAACTCACATCTATATCATGGAATGTACTCTGCTTTTTATACATACTTTTTATGTTTTCCTAGATTTGAACATCAGTCAAGGAAAAAATGTGTATGTGTGTGTATACATATAATATATACAATAGCATATTCTTATTAGAATCTATTTTACATATTGTTAATTGTATACCAATTCATACTTGTTGACGCCAATCACAAAGTACATGATTTGTTATTGAAACATAGCTCATAAAAATACCTAGAAAAACAACACCCATTTTTTAAAACATGTATGTTTTCTCGTTTGTGGTCAGGAAGCATTTCAGAGTCACATATCCGCAGCAGGTCTGTTTCGTAGAGTCTGCACCTGAGTCCTTTCCTGCTCTCTGAGCACTTCAGTTTCCTTCCCAGCACTTGTTACCTATTCTTGGCCAAGGAGATCTAGAAAAGGGGAAAAATATAGCTTTTAATCAGTTCACTTTTTACTAATTTATTTTTTGCTAGTTAAATTCCCAGCTTAAATCAGCCTCTGGGTTAGGAAATGGCAGATGAGTGAGATGCAGAGATAGCCTGGTAGGAAGTGCTCCAAACAACTGGGCTGTGTGTGTGTGTATGTGTGTGTGTGTGCGTGTGTGTGCGTGTGCACCTACATGTGTGTGACTTGTTGCCCTGGTGATAGAAGAAATCTAGGAGAAAGGTTGAGAGGCGAAGACAAAGGCTGTGTCTCTACAACTTCAGCTGAATTGGACCTGACTGAAAGATTGGTTTGGTCTGATTTACTACGGCCTATCTCTCCTCAGTGGCTGTGATCTGAAAATTGCTTCCAGGGCCATTTTAATTAGCTGATTCAAATCAAAACAAACACATCCTGGTAACATTCATTTCTATTCCGAAACTCGCTGAAGACAGTTTTCAGATGGTGAAATGGTGATTCCTAAGTAGTTCTCGGTGAACTCAATATGTGATTTGAGAAATGCACTTTTGTTTCTAAACATTAATCTTTAATGGGGAGGGAAGAATCCATTTTTCTCGGCCTTAGTGACAGATGAGGAATAGCAGACAGCTGCATTAGTTCAGTGTATTCCAGGTTAAAGTACAAAAACAGAAGCTTGCTCTTACATTGTTAACTTATGAAACAAGAGAATTAGTTCTGTTCCTAAGTAACTTTTTAATAAGAAGACTTTATTACTCTGTATGTGAATATTATGTGAATATATTATTTAAATGCACTATATTCCAGGGGATGTTTTAAGTTAAAAATCAGGTCTTGCAAGTTAAAAAAAAAAAAGTTTTAACACTTCTGATCTACTATTTTGAAAAGCATTGTATTACTCTGTAGTTATTTATTAAAAACCTTGCAGACAATTTTACATAGTTGCTTTCCTTTAAGGACAGGAGAGAATGACTATGATATAAAAGAGGTTAAAAAAAGAAGCTCAATCAAATTTAAAATTGCCAGACCAAATTTAAGAAAGAGGAAGAACCAGGACACTTATTATGCTGGTAAGATAAAGGGCATTTACTGCAGTTTGAAAAAAGATATACCTCACAATCTAAAGTCATCTGATAAACAATAGAAAATCAAAGATAAACACATTCTCAAAATATTAAAATTATATATGAGTGATACCATAATATACAATTTTTTTTTTGAGACAAGAGTCTCACTGTGTCACCCTGGGTAGAGTGCCTTGGTGTCACAGGAACCCCAAACTCTTGGGCTTAAGCGATTCTCTTGTCTCAGTCACCCTAGTAGCTGGAACTACAGGCGCCCGCCAGAACACCTGGCTATTTATTGTTGCAGTTATCATTGTTGTTTAGTTGACCCGGGCAGAGTTGAACCCGCCAGCCCCAGTGTATTTGGCTGGCACCATTATCACTGTGCTACAGGCGCCAAGCCAATGATACAAATTAATATGATTTTCTTAATTGGCTATTCCCAAATATGCATTTATTCATTAATCCAATTTTCACTGTGGATCTGTGTGCAAATACTGAGAAGGAAGCAATGAACAGAATGGGCATGATGTTCACTCTCATGAAATACATTGTAGTCTTGCATATGATACGAAAAATAACAAAGACCTATGCCAAAATATATTGTGTAATTGATAATTGCCGTGGAAACACATCATACCAGTAAGAGTCCCTGTTAGGAAGAGTTCATGCAATCTTGGCATGCATTACAGCTATGTTCTTTAGGTTGGTTTGTAAACACAACACAATATCACAAACTTCCCAAAATTTAGCTTGTCAGGAGTTCTGAAATTAAGTGTGTAGTGATATGGCTTCTAAGTTCATCTACACCTACAATTCAAATCATGAAAATTCACTTATCATAGATCCCTTGGTAAATGTGTTCAGTTATATAACTGGCCAGCATAACCCAAGTGATGTTAACTTTCAGAAATGCTTAAGGAAAAGAATTCTTTTTAGGAAAAGATAAAATTTAATGTAAAAAATTAAAACATTTTAAGAGTTCTTAAATGCACACAGCTAATATTGATAAATCGTCGTCAGAGCACTTTTATGCATTTTTCTGCTCTTGAATATAAGCAATTGATTTTAAAGTTAGACAGTGCTTCTTTTTTATGTCATTTACTTTTCAAAATATTTGCTTTTTCTTTTTTTCTTTTTTTTTTTTTTTTTGAGACAGAGTCTCACTCGGTTGCCCTGGGTAGAGTGCCATGGCCTCAGCCTAGCTCACAGTAACCTTAAACTCTTGGGCTGAAGAGATCCTTCTACCTCAGCCTCAGAAGTAGCTGGGATTAGAGAGCGCCTGCCACAATGCCTGGCTAATTTTTTTCTATTATTAGTAGAGACAGAGTCTCGCTCTAGCTCAGGTTGGTCTTGAACTCCTGACCTTATGGGATTCTCCCTCCTTGGCCTCCCAGAGTGCTAGGATTACAGGCATGAGCCACTGTGCCTGGCCACCTTCCCAAATTAATTGATTAAACATTTAGTGCAAGGAGGCATTTACTTTTCTTCTAAGTTTGACTCTTACATGCTGATGCATTGTTACTTTGAAAATTAGGTGGAATATTTCTCTTTTCTGGCCATAATTTTTGAAGATGAGTACTATAGGTAGTGAACTAAGCCATATTTACTCTATGAACATAATTTATACTCATTTTGATAATATTCAAACTTAGTAAAGATTTTTCACTCAATAATTGCAATAGAATTGGAAAAGCATGCTTTGTGTACTTTCCGGCACTGAAAGCAGAAATTAGCCTGTTGGCTAGACTCAAGTTCAGAGAAATATTTAGCACTGCCTATTTAAAAGTGACAGTTAGCACCACAAGTAGAACCTCTGAAGTTGACCACCCAGGGGACTGCAGCCGATTAACATGCGGAGGGAGTCAACATGAGGAAGGAGGCCTCCTGTACTGATGATGGACTGTGTGTGGTGAATGTCTAGTGTATGAAAATTAGATCACTTTATGGAGGTGGTCGTCGGCTATGGACGTTCTACTGTATTTTGAAGGAATATTTACTACCACTTACTTTGTGCACAATCTAGATATAAAGTTGGAAAACATTGCCCTTTTACAGCCATGACTTTGGAGGGGAGCGTAATTCATTCTTGAGCAGAGATCAGAAAGCCATTTGTTGATAGCATATAAATTGCCCAGAGTCTTATGAAGAGAGAGTGAGCTATGTAATGATTGCATTTAGAGACTAGAGGTGCTTTGAAGGAGGTGAACATTCAGATCAAGCCCACGTGCCTGCCTGCGATGTTTGGGATGTGCAAGTTATAAAAGCAATGACAGCAGAATTACCATCTCATTGTTATTTGTATTTGTAGTATAAACAAAGCCACCCCTCCCAAACTCCTGTCCCTGTGACATTTCCTAGCCTTGAAAAGCTTGAACTCTGGAACACAATTAATTCAATGTTTCTTATACCATGCAAACATCTCTTGTCAGAGATAGCATCCTTGAGATTAGCTAGCTGTATTGATTTAGATGCCCTGGGGTTGTTAATTGTAGTGAGGACTGTTATGTCTCTATGACTTCTGAAGGAGGTTATGGTCACTGCAAATACGTCTTAAAGAAGGGAAGAATACTATCAGCCAAGATGTGCACTCCAAGCTTTGGAACTAGGCTGGCAAAAACTCTGCTCACATCCCTGTAAAGCAGACATATATTTTTGTATTTTTTATAGGTGGATACAGTGCAGACCACGAACCCCTCTGGCCACATTGAGGAATCGTGTAAAATGAATGTATGTCCTCGTAAGTGAAATACACGCAATGTTCCAACTCAGTATGTTGGATCCTAATAGACCTGGATTTGTCTTGTGTAATAAGAAATCGATTCCCAAGGGGCAGAATCACTAACTGATTAAAATGAAGCTCTGCTTTTGAAGAAAACAAAAATGACTTTAAAATAAGATCCCGGCCAAAAGGAATCAAACTATACTTTGAAAACAAGTGGAAAAACAAACAAACCCAAGCTCTCGATATGGAATAAAGAAGGGATGTGAGAGAGGTTTTGCAGTCTTACCAGTGACTGTGGAGAAACAGAATCAGATATCACCCCACTCAGGAGTATGAAAAGACGGACAGGAAGTCCTTTCTCTTCGGTTTGCCCTTGAACGGACTCACGCCAAGAGGGGAGACACGTATCTTGTTACTGTTTATAGCTGTTAACGTGCAGATTAGTACCTATGTGACTGCGTTTGCTTGCCTAAATGAATTGGATGCATTATGTAAAAATCACCCGAGCCTGTGCTAGGTCAACAAAGAAAATGGACATGTATACCTCAGGACTGGAATCTGAGAACAGGAGACGATTCAGTGCTCTTTCATAAGGCACTAGGAAGAAATACTGCTGCCAGTCAGGGAGAGTGAGAAACTGGGGGACGTACAGGACGTGAAATGCCATTCTTATGTTTGTGAAACATAATTTATGGTGGCGTGAAAGCCGGAGACAGATCACAGTGTATCTCACAGACATTTTACACCCTTTCTGATTGAATTGAGGGTTAACCATGTAAGTGTTAAGGAATGTATGGCCATCACATCACTAGAAAACCAGCCTTTTAAATGTGTGGTCCTATGCACTGATGTATGCAGAAGAGGGTCTCTTAATTCCATTAAGGATGACTTGCATGCAGGAAGTACCTCTTTGCATTATAGCTACTTGTTCCATTGAAGACACTGTATACATATGGAGCATAATTTTTGTATGGGCATGAGTGTATGTGTATGCATTTGTGTGTGTGTGTGTAGTGGAAGGAAGTAAAATGTAATGATTAGAATTTGCACTTTGGTTCGTTACCTAGAATGTAAAGAGGTAAACTGTCTTAAGCTGTTTCATCTGTTGTCATGACCAGAGATTATTCTTCCCAAAAAAGCAATTCTAAAATAGAATGACTACTGCAAAGATTCTCCCATTAAATATAAGATTTAATGCAACTGAGTCATTTAAATTAAGATGGTACCTGTGTCTGAAAATTATGAGAGTAGGCTCTTGAGAAACCAGTCTAGACACAGATAGTTGGGAAGTCGTATTATATTCTTTCAGGCTGCTTTGCTCAATGATAGGATGTGAATCATGGATGCTCTGGTAGAAGAGATTAGAAAAATATTTATGTTCTAACTATAACGTTTTACCAATAAGTTACACATGCTTTTCCCACTTTCCTTCAACCTAGAGGATATAACAAGTAATCACGTATAGATAAGGTAGTGAATATTTAAAGCAGATGGACGTATTTTTTGTAGTCACCATGTGCCATGATGATTTTGAAACTGTTGTTCTTTGCTCTTTGTACTCACTTCTCTTTATCTGGCTGATTAACTTTATAGTTGAATTTTTTACCTCTTCTTTCTATGTGACAATCAGGTGCGGTTGGTACCCTATCTATAATACTACAGGGATTTTTTTCTTTAATTCTGGTGATGATAATAAATTATAAGTGTACAAACTGTATAACTCTATGGCATTGAATATTTTTCTGTGACCAAAGTAATAAAAGACACCCTACTTTATGAGCTGTCTACGTTTCCTATTTTGATAGTCTTCTAAAAAATAAATGGGACATAAAATATGTTTAGATTGATGGTTTTTAGGGTACACTGTCTATAGCTTAGAGTTGGAGAGGAAAGACTTTAGAAACAAGATAAAAAGAAAAGGTTTTACAGAGATAATTTTTTTTTTTTTTTTGAGACAGAGCCTCAAGGTGTCCCCCTGGGGAGAGTGCTCTGGCATCACAGCTCACAGCAACCTCCAACTCCTGGGCTTAAGCAAGTCTCCTGCCTCAGGCTTTCAAGTAGCTGGGACCACAGGTGCCCGCCACAGCGCCCGGCTATTTTTTGGTTGCAGCCGTCATTGTTGTTTTGGTGGGCCCCGGCTGGATTCGAACCCACCACCTTAGATGTTTGTGGCTGGTGCCTTAGCCACTTGAGCCACAGGCACCGAGCCCACAGAGATAATTTTAAGAATGTATTTGACTAAAACACTCTGAATAAGTTAGTAGTCTTGGTGTTAATTTTGTTCTGCTACCAAACAACCAGACCACAGGGAAACACATACATTTTCTGAGTTCTCAATATTTCATTATGGATTTTGAACTCCACTATTGATCTTAAGATTATTTTCATTCTTAACTGCAAAAGATTTTGATAACTTAGAATATTAAGAATACTGTAAACTCATATTTAATATTCGTCACATTAATATTCAGTCCTGCTCATCTGTATTAACAGCTCACATGGTCTTTTCCACGTCCATTGACCCAGAGCACAGCGCCTGCCTTATGGCCAAGGAAAATTAGAAACTCAGGTTTGTTGCTACTTCAACATTAGTTTAACCTGGTGGAAATATGTACCCAGGTATAAATAATCATGTTCTGAGATCAATAGGTCCTTCAAAGTCAATTAAAGCAAGCAGTACCCACGTGCAAATCACTTAATTTGTAACAGAGGAAGCCTTCTTATCTTTCAATGAGTGAGACGCTTTCCCTCACAGCCTCCTGAAGTGTGAGAACCACTGTATCTTGCCCTTTACCCCCCAAGGGTTGACCGGCACTGGAAGGTGTCTGTGACTTCAAAAGCCTTTCTGCATTTAGATCAGCCGGATTGAGTTCAGAGGAGAAGGGAAGAGTGGCCCCCGATGTTTATGGCTGGAGGCTCTTTTATCCAACAGTAATTCTCTGCTTAGGAGGAGAAGCAGTAGGCAGAGGAGTCTCGCCACTGTTATAATTTCATGATTAATGTTTAGTCACAAAGTGCCTCACACAGAAAACAGTACTTTTATTTTAGTTCCCTGCTACTACTCCCGCTGGGAAAGGTCAGGGAAACAGCAGGAAGCCAAATGAAAGCACACATACGTGTTGTTTGCTTCTCTGCTCTTGTGGACTTGCACAATCCTGTCCCTTTCAGAATCGCAAAGGTGGGATGGAGAATCTTCAGGAACCTTAGAACAGTGATCAATCTTGTTGAACCTTTTTTATTACAGATGGATTTTTGGTCGTGAACTGGCGTGGATAGTAACATTTAAGGCTGTCCCACTTATTTTTCATTTCACAAGATGAGAAACTTAAATAGGAGACTTGGAGAATTCCACCCCCTATAAAACCCTCATGACCCATATTTCTTCCAATAAACCTTCTTTTCTTTTCCTCTTGCCTCTACTTGAAACAAAACAAAACAAAACCAAAAGAAGGCTCAGCTTTGCTCAGGGAAAACGGCTCTATAATAAGTAGAGCAGCCTCGAGTGAGAATCACCACTAAAAGTTATATTTGTATGTCATCATCAGATGGGATTCTCATGCATAAACATTTCCCTATATCTTCACTAAATTCAATATAACAGAAAGCTTTAAAAATACCATCTAGGATTAGGATATTTGCTTTTGTTTTTTAGCTCTTTAGGAACTTCATGAGGCAGATATTTTTAATGTCATGGTACCCATTGTACAGATGAGGAAAACAGAGAACAGACTTTTAGTAAGTTTGTGAAGGTGCAGAATTAGCAGTAGGTAGAGCCCTGACATTCTGGGTCCAGAGGTCAGTCTCAACAGATGGATCACAGAGCTTTGAAGCTGAACAGTATTATAAATGGAGAAACCAATTAGATTCTGAAACTATTTGATGGTACAGAGATGAATTTTGTTTTTCCCCAGATGACACATCTAGTGGCTTGAATGAAGGAGACTCAGCCTGCAGGGTATGATGGAGAGGTATTCAGAAATTCTAATACACAAGTATTGGATAAAGGTAAAATCGGATACATACGGAAGGTCTGCTTTGAATACTGTAGATAGGGAGAAGGGAAATTGTTCTCTTTTTTCTGTTTTTTTTTTTTTTTTGAGACAAGAGTGTTACTATGTCACCCTTGGTAGAGTGTTATGGTGTCACAGCTCACAGCAACCTCAAACTCTTGGGCGTAAGTGATTCTCTTGCCTCAGCCTCCCAAGTAGCTGGGACTTCAGGTACCCTTCACAACACCTGGCTATTTTCTTGTTGCAGTTGTCCTTGTTTTTTTAGTAGACCCTGCAGGGTTTGAACCGCCCCCCCCCGCCTCGGGGTATGTGGGCCGGAGCTGCTGGAAAATTCTTTTCGAATTTACTTGCTCAACATACACCACTATAAATATGTACTGTTCGAATCAAAAAGCATTTCAGAAATGAAGATCGTGCTACTGGGATGCAGGAGGACTGCAGAAAATGGCAAAAACATTTTTTGAAATGTTTTGAAAGGGAGAATCACCCCGTACCGGGAATACAGCCATTCAGGCTAATTGTTGTTACAATGCTGTGCACCCAATGGCAAAATATCATAGCGGTTGAGAGAGAGTTCAGTGTCCAGAATTCAGACTGCTTAGATCTGCAATGTGGTAGGAGGTGAATGACCTTTGGACAGATTACATCTTACTGCCTCCCTCTTGTTATGTGTGATATGTGGTTAATAACAGTATCAACCTCATAAATTCCATGTGACTTTTAAGGGAGGTGAATCCAGTCAATGTGTGGATGATATAAGGAGAACTCGGTAAATGCCGCAATTATTCATTTTCTTCTTGTTGTCTGTCTAATTGACCTATGAATAGAGTGTAGCTGTTGCTGACTTGAATGTTCATGGGCCAAAATAAATGTCAAAAAGTGAACCACCTACAGAAAAGGTAACACCAAGCCTTCTTCATTTGCTTCATACTATGGTGTGAAACTCAGAAGAACTGGACAGAGGCAGGTTCTCAGGAGAATTCCTTCGTTTCTGGTCAAATCTCGGAGCTTTAATTTTTTCAAGCATAGACAAGTCAAAAGAAACTGTGAAAGCTGGAATCAAACCTTTGTCACAAACCAATGATGAAAATTTCTGAAAGGTCAAAGAATAATTTACAAAGATTATTCACAGTCATTCTGTCATGCTGATTATAAGTGGCTTAAAATTGTGAAATCTAAGAATTATAAATTATTTCTCATTTTATCATAAAAAGTTAATTACTGATTCTGATAATCAATCCATAGATAAGTAGTTGTTATTCTTTGCAAATATTTAGTAAGTGTCTACTATGTATGTTTAGGGCTTATTTTAAAAGTCCTTCATTAGGTAGAAAATGTGCCACATTTATTAATTGGCAAGATTTAGATATGAAATATAAGAAAAATAAGTGTTTGCTGAGGTTAAGGGGATAATGTTTACATCCAAACAATCAGTTTTGTTGAAAATGTAGTAATCTGTTAACTGACTGCACTAGAGATAATAAGACAAGCACCTAGTGAAAATATTCAGTTTTGCCTGTTTAAAACTACTTTTTGAAAGGAATGTACAGATGAATCATTGTAACTGGTCAGTGTAGCTCTCAGAAATGACTCTCTGGTCTTGGAACCACACACCATCACTTGTGAAACCAGCAGAATGTTATGTTTGAACTCCAGGTCACAGTTTAGCAACTGAGCGTCTGAAAAGAAACAAAGTCAACTTCAGATTTTTATTAGGCTATGAGTTTCAATAACTTTTACACTTTTTCATGAAAGAGCCGGCTATTCTATAGTTTTACAAATGTTAATTCCACCATCACAAACTATCTTACGCTGCGTTTTTTTTGCCAATTTCTAATATTAAAACTAAAAGTATCTTCCTAGTCCCTATCGTTAGATGTTAGGGGGAAATTAACATTTCCAATTGTAAGAGCTGGAGCCCTGAGTCAAGTATAGCTCAGCCTGTTTCCTAATTGCTGCTGCCCTATTGTGTCAGTGAACATTCCATCTCAGTAGGACCCCAGGACCCCGAGGTGGATCTGGGGCTCTAATCTTTCTTTGCTGTGTGTCTAGCTGTTAAAGGCGGTCAGCAAGGGTTTTTTCTCCCCTGTGTGTCAGGCTCATGAAAGAACCAGACGTTTGGTATGTGTATTCCTGTAAGATCAGAAACTGCCTCCTGAAAACATTTTAAGTGGGCGCACTGTATTCTAACTTTCTGCTGGTTGACTTTTGAATAACCCTGTGTATTTATTAAATAAAAATATATGCCATTTTTTGAAGCCTCAGTTGAAACCTGATTGTTAAAAATCGATCCCTTTGAAAACATTATTTGTTAAGAAAGACATTTGATAGTTTTAAGAAAACAATCAAAATTATCACGTGGGCCTTTAAAATAAATATTGTTAGATGAGAAGTCACATAAACACCTTGACATTTAGATTAAGAAAATGTTTATGGGGCTGATTTCCAATTAGTCCTACCTTAGTGGAAGTTGTATTCAAATGAATATCAAGGAGTCTGCAAACACAGGATCTTTTTATTTTTCAATAGCTCATTTTTAATGCTAGGAAGAAATGCAATAGAAAGCTTGAATTAGGGCCTTAGCCAAGTGCTCTTGTCATCTGAGATTAACACTTGGATTAAAGAGCATGATTAGAGGATTCTAAATTAGTGGTTACCAAGTTGAACTGACACAAAAGTTAAAACAAAGTAATGCAGCAATGTATCTCATGCAATTTATTTCTTACACCGCTAATTGGCCCTTTCATTAGCATGATGTTTCATGTTGTGACCTAAGCCATTGTACTCCCAATGGATTTAATGGAGACAATGAAAAAAATTGAGAGAAAGCGTTAGAAATGTTGATGACTATGTCACCTGCCAGTGGAATTAAATATAATTCTTCATTGTAAAATACGAGAACACACATATGCTTTGTTACTGAATCCAGAGCAGATTTTTTTTAAAGGCATTGTGATGGCGTGAAATGCTTTCCGAATTCAAAGCACATCAAATAACGACAGGTATATATGTGCAATCGAGTTAAATGAACTGCATTTTAAATTCAGATGACCACGAGTCAATGCCTAAAGGGTTTAGATACAAAAGAAGTACCTCTTCACTATTTTGGGAACAAACATGAAAGATATGTAGAAGGGTGATCTTATTTTTGAATTTATAATGTGATTCATAGGATTCTATTAAGGGCCATTGAAATTAACTTCCAAAGCGCAGCATCTGGAGAGTCACAATGAGACTCTGCCTCTGGACAGGCCAGAGGAAAAGAAATATGTGTCTTAGAAATAATTTATCAGGCGTGAGACATAAAAGGGTCCTCTCATTCTTCCCCCTCTCCCCAGTGAGAGCACTTCCAGATTATGTGGGTTGTCTTTTTTGCATGGGATGTAAGTTTCTGCTGAGCCAAAGACAGTCTTCTACCTGAAGGTTGGTTCTGCTTTTTCAGATCAACAGAAAGGACGGCCACAGTAGTTATGAAAATTGGGCCATAAAACACGGCAAACTTCCTGATGGTGTTTTACTCTTCATGTCATATTGCTCACGGTTCACAGCATGCGAAGAAATACAATGTTTTAAGGATCTGACTAGATCCTGAGGCTGAATCAAGCTTGCTTTCTCAGTTATGAAAAGCGGATGGCTTCCTGTGTGTGGCGGTGGGTTTGGGCTGCTACTGTCCTGTCCACCACTGTGAGTCCACTCTTTACCCTCCACCCATCACACCCTCTTTTGCCAGTTCATGTATAGATAGCATTTGGGATATAACTTTGGAATTATTATGTAATTCATTGTCCCCTACCTACCTGTATATGGTTGTCTATAAATTCAATTCATTGCTATGCAAAACCCTATAAGGAGGAACACATTTAATTTTTTTCTTGTCTTTTTTCTTTGTTTAACACATCAATTCAAATGGTTCCTTTTTGTTTAGTTGGGATTTGGGGGAAATGCCATAAAATTATGTAAAATTTTTTGTAGGTTTTTTTTTTTTTCTTTTCTGTAATGATACCTCACTGCAACTCAACTTGATTGTGGGAGAAATGGGAGTCAGACAGGAGAAGACTTGAAAGACAGGGGCGAGGATGCTCTGAAGTTCTTTTGCTTTTTTTTTTAGAGACAGAGTCTCACTTTATTGTCCTTGGTAGAGTGCCATGGTGTCACAACTCACAGCAACCTCCAACTCCTGGGTTTAGACGATTCTCTTTCCTCAGCCTCCCAAGTAGCTGGGACCACAGGCACCCGTCACAACTCCTGGCTATTTTTTTAAAGTTGCAGTTTGGCCGGGGCTGGGTTTGAACCCACCACCCTCGGTATATGGGGCCAGCACCCTACTCACTGAGCCATAGGCACTGCCCGGAAACTCTGAAGTTTTACGGGAATAACTTTCATGGCAGCGCTGAGGAAGCATGAGAGAGAGCAGAAGCAAGTCCACAGATGCTGTGCTGTGTCCTTTGCTGAAACATATTTCTGCTAGAGTTAAAATCCCTGTAGTATCTGTGGCCACACTTCACATAGGATAAGATGTAAGAGAGATAACAAAATTTGACTACTTCTAGGCAGCAGTTAGATACTTCACACTTGAGATTTACTTCTTTAAGAAAGAAATAAGGATAATTGGTGACAAAAGAAACAAGTTATGCATGGTTTAGAAAAAACATAGTCACAGCAGTATTCTTTGATGTTTGCTGAATTAAACTATTTGAGCAATAGTTTAATGTGCTGGCCTGTCAAATCAGTATGAGGTTTGGGATAGAGACAAGCATGATTTTAACATAAAGTTTAAAAAAAAAATTTCTTTTTTGAATAATGGCACTCACTCAAAAAAAAGTTTTCTTGATGGTAAGCAATGATTCTAATGAAATAATGCCCAGGAGGTTATCTTGAGTTTGAAGGCGAAAGAATCATCACTCATCAAATTTCTGGCATCCTCCTGCTCCCTCTAACCTTATCTACACTGTCCATTCTATAAACTAATTTTTATTTCAGGCTGTATGTAGGTTTTTTTCTGTTAGAACATGTTACTCAGTTTTCTCAATAATTTCAGTTTTCTTTTTGTGAGTCATGGTTTAAAAAATTTCCATAAATTGTACAAATATGAATTTTATAGTTCTATCATTTGTTGGATACATGGTTTTCTTTTGGCAAAATTAAAATAATTCATAGGATTTCATTTGCAGAATTACCAGTTCTGGCAGTTCTTCTGTAGTTCCTTTTTTTTGGAGACAAGGGTCTCACTTTGTAGAGTGCCATAGAGACATACCCCACAATCATCTCAAACTTCAGCAGAAGCGATTCTCTTGTCTCAGGCTCCCAAATAGCTGGGACTACGGTGTCCCACAATACCCAGTTATTTTTAGAGACAGGGTCTCACTCTTGCTCAGTCTGGTCTCAACCCCCTGAGCTCAAACAATCCACCCGCCTCTGCCTCCCAGAGTGCTAGGCTTACTGGCATGAGCCACTGTGCATGGCCAGTAGTTCTTTTTCGTAAAAAAAATAAAAATAAAAAAATAAACTAGTTTTGCCTTTAATTCCTACATATATATGTAGGAATATATATGTTACTTTTTTACCTGGATTTTATTTTATTTTTTCTAATCTTTGATTTCCACCAAGGAAATTTAGCTTCGATCTTGTAGAATTGAAAGTGCCCGTAGCCAAGCTAGGACTATCTAGACTTTCAAGAATTTTGAGCCGGACCTGGTGTCTAACGCCTGTAATCTCAGCACTCTGGGAGTCTGAGGTGGATGGATTGCCTGAGTTCACAGTTTCGAGACCAACCTGAGCCAGAGTGAGACCTTGGTCTCTAAAAATAGCCGGGCATTGTGATAGGCACCTGAATTCCCAGCTATTTGGGAATAGAATAAGCAAGAGAATCACTTAAGCCCAATTGTTGGAGGTTACTGTGAGCTATGATGCCACAGAACTCTACCAAGGGAGATAATGTGAGACTCTGTCTCAAAAAACAAAAGAAAAGAAAAAGAAAAAAAAGAAATTTTGAACCACTGGCCTTTGAGTCACAATTAATGTTTGGTGCTTACACTGTTAAATTTTCCAAGAAAAGTTCCCTATAAACTTACTCTGTATTGCTGAATCCATTCTTAATATTCCATATTATGCCCAGGTTGTAGGTACCATAACTGTGCAAACTATCTAACTCATGGTTCTATGGATAAATATTCACTTTCATAATATACAATTTCAAATTGCTTCTTTTATGCTTTATTGCAAAGTTAAGCAACATCTCATAAAATTATATTCAGCAAACTTTGTCATATACTTTTGAAATAAATGATTATATGTTGCTTTAAATATTGGATTGTGTTTAACAGGTTTCAGTAGGAATATCACCATCCTGCCCTTGTTATTACAGTTGTCAAGGATGTGACAATTCAAATCTTATTTCTCTAATTGGAAGAGTTAACATTTGTTTCCTTTTTAAGATTCACTAAGAAATCAAAGTTTTCTTACTAACATTATTATGAGAGGATATAATATGTGATGTATTATACCATTGGAATATTTTACCATGGCATATAATTTAGAATTTTCTCAATGCTTGATTGGCCAATTCTGAACATAGGCTACTAATGTCAGAAGGAAAGTATATTAGGAATACTAATGTCAGTGTTGAGTCCTGAGCTGACTTGGCTGAATCATTAACCAATGGAATATGAAAATATAAAAGTGCTGGACTGTTCGAGATACACACACATACGTACACATATATATGGAAACACATGTTTCTATGTTATTTTTGAAATATGGATTTTTCTTCATAGATATGTCTCACACATATTTATTAAAAGTATGTTTTTCCATTGTAAAGACCACCAAAGAGCTATAATCACTCTTAATTTCTCTCAAAGGTTATTGAGAACCCAAGCATTGTACTTGATGCTAAGTATACAAATACAGGAAAAATACTACGTGTGCTTTCCAGGAACTCACTCCCATGAATGTTAGATGTCTCATAAGTGCTAAAGTGAGACAGAAATGGGAATAATGAGGACATTTGGGAAAGATTTAATGATACAATAACCTTTTGAGTTGAATCTCGTAATAAATGAAGTTTCCTCCTCAAACTAGGAGAAAAGAAAGAGGCATTTGAACTGTCCAGAAATCGTGAGCAAAGTCATGAAGGCACCACAGCTCCTAATTTATTAGGTAAAAGGCACATAATCCGGTGTGGTTAGACAGTAAGGAGCATGGGCTGGGAGACTCAACATGAATTGGAATAAAGAAATAGAGGTGAGCTTTTAATTTTATGTCTAGCAGTTTTTGTTTATCCTGAAAGCATTTGGAAGCCACTATAGTTTTCAAGCAGGGGATAACAAAATAAATGTTTGAGGAAGTTGAGTTTACAGATAGAGGGGAGGGCGGTGCATCGTGAGAGCACTGGAAAGAGGTGCTTGTCAGGGGACTAGTTAGTCTGACCAAGTCTGGTCATGTGACTCTGATCCCAGGCTCCTGGACACTGTTTGGAGACAGACAGAGAGGCCTGAGGACAGAATGGTGTGAAATAATGTGATAGATGATTCGATGTTGGAAAAAAAAGAAAGAGAAAACAGGAATAGATGAGAAGTTTGCTTCAGATTTTAGTTTTGCATAAGTACATAAGAAAGTGGAATTTGAAATATAGGAGATAAAATTGGATGAAACGATTGAAACAGTTTATCTACATTTAGTGATAGGTGACTCCATTCAAGGACATGAAATCCCTGGTTGAAAAAAGAAAAAAGAAAAAAAATATCTATCTATCTATCTATCTATCTATCTATCTATCTATCTATCTATCTATCTATATATATGGAGGGAGAGAGTAAAAACAGAAGGCAAAAATCTGGTCTTGGGGAACCATGAAAAAATAGAATTTAAATAAAAAGAAAAGAAGTAAATTTAGAACAAGGATTTCCATGTGATTCCAAGGATAGAAGGACAGTGTTTGAGTAAGAATGGCGTCAGTCCACTCGTAATAACAATATTAATCACTACAGTAACAACAAAAATCAGTTCAACCCTTGCTAGGGACTAAACTTTGAACTAAAGATATTACACACATTTTCTTATTTAATCCTAATAATATACTGTATTTTAACGCAATGCAAACCAAGTTTACAATCTAATATTTTAAACCAAAGAAAACTTTGTAAACTGTTGAGTGGAACTCAGGATGTTTAAGCAGAGGATGAAGGAACAAACTCAGAAAAGAGGAAGGTTTATTCCAGTTCCAGAGTGTGGAAGGAAATCCAGAAGTTAGTAACAACTGCTAAGCTGTCTTTTCCACACACTACCTCTGGAATGACTTACATCCAATTATTTTAATTTATTTAAATACTATGGTCACTATTCAGATTGCAGAGAGGAAGTGCTGAAATGTCCTGCTGGGGAAATTTGCCAACCTTTTGGTTAGGGAAGAATGACAGTGTTTGAATAACAGACCTACCAGACTAATTCAGTAGGTGAAAAGTAATATGTTCAAAGGAAACTGAGGTGTCCTCATTAACAGAGGGAGACACAGAACAGCAATGCAAAAGTGATCCATGCATTTACAAATTAGTGAGAGGGAACCACATCATAGGGACATTAAAAAAACAAGCCCAAATTTAAGGAAGTTAGTAAGGGGAGCTAAACCCCAGCATTCAGATCAAAATAACTGAAGACTGAAGAAAGACTACTTTAGTAGAACTTCTAATACGTTCCTCATCGTGGTTGCTAGGCCAGAAGACTACATCAAGTTTTATGGAGCCAACTGTGAGTAAGTAGAGACATTGAATGCAATTCCACTTGGAAAATGCCAGGTCCTTTTCCAAGACTTTCTGCAGGGAAGAAAAAGAGATAGTGGTTTGTGGAAGACCTGGGCAAATATATTTTTTATGGGATAGAAAAATTAAGATAGGTTTGTGGTTGAAAACATGTCAGAGGTGGAACAGGAGAGAGAAAACACAGTGATGAAAGCAGAGCTTGGGCAGAGGCAGAAACAAGTGGGATGGAAAGAGGACGAGGAGTCTTCTGAGATGTGAACTGAGGTGCAGATGCTGAAAGACGCAGATAAATTTGGAGCTGAAGAGGAGGGAAGCGGAGGGGCTCACGCCTGATAACCTCAGTGTTCCCTGCAGTGGGAGGGGAAAAATCACATGTTAAGGTTGAGGGGGTGAGGAGGGTGTGGTGGGAACAGCTGCCGTGTGGAATGGGAAGACCAGCCAAGTAGGGATGAGTAATAGGGCTGCCGAGCAGCTCTGAGGGTTCAGCTGACATTGGAAATCATAAATTTGTCGCAGAGTCAATCAGCATGGTTATTCAATTTTCTCAGGAACTCTTGGCAGCCCAGGAGGAGGAGGAGAGCAAACAGATGGTGGGATTGATTTGGTAATGAGATTGGCAAGGCAGCTGCAAGAGAAAGTTAAAGAATGGAAGAAATCAGTTGCAGCCATGAACAGTGTGTTGAAAATGGTTATCAGGGGGATCACAACCAGGGCAAGAGGGGAGTCAAACCGGGAAGGACTAGAGACTGCCAGTTCTTGGAAGGGTAAAGCCCTGGAGGTCATCTGCCTGAAAAGCTCAAGATGAGTGTTGTAGGCGGGAGCAAATGAGAAAAGTGGTGAGAGAGAAGAATCTCTCTATTCTAGACTTTGCAGGAGAAAGCTTTCTGATTAGGAACAGCCCATTTTGTATCTGCGGGTGAGGACTGCCAAAGCTGAGTGGAAGTCACTGTCACTGAAAGGATTTCAAAGCTAAAGAGAGGAATGTGACATACAAGGCATCTAGAATGATGACGAATTACAGAAGAGAAAACAACAAAAGCAGCAATAAGAACCAGATTATTCAAGCAAGTTGTGGAGTTTCTGTGGATGACTCGATTTAGAAGAGATCTAGAAAGATTGACTGTCAGAGCTTTGTAATTATAAGCCTTATTGAATTAAAGGAGTAAAATGGCATCCCAGAACTGGAAGAGGAAGTTCAAAAGAATGTCCCTCCCATCCTGAAATACAATGATGATTATTACTTTTAGCAAAGGTCTAGCATACTATGAAATCTATGTGAATAAAACTTTAACTCATTGCAAATAGTTCTTCTGTTTGGATATTAATATGTATTTAGCCTCAGATTTTTTTTATTGTTTGGGATTCACTGAGGGTAAAAAGAATTAGGTTACATCGATTGCATTTGATAGGTGTAGTCCTTTTTGTGTTATTTTTTCTAATTAAATCATAGCTGTTTACATTAATGCAATCACGGGGTACAGTGTGCTGGTTTTATCTACAATTTGAAATATTTTCACAAACTAGTTAACATAGTCTTCACGGCATATAGTCCATCTTACAAGGGTACATGTGAATCTTTCTAAATCTAGTCCATATAATTGTGACCCCCCCCCCAGGTATGTGTCATACACCATGAACCCCCATCCCCCTCTGACCTCCCCTCTACTCACTCTCTCCTTTGCCTACCCCCCCCCCACCTTGTGTTAGATCATCTACTGCCTTCATGTTAGAATTGAGTACATTGGATTCTTGCTTCTCCATTTTTATGATGCTTTACTAAGAAGAAGATGTTCTACCTCCATCCAGGTTAAAAAGATGTAAAGTCTTCCTCTTTTAATGGCCACAGAGTATACCATGATTATACATGTATTATAGCTTGTTAATCCATTCTTGGGTTGGTGGGCATTGAGGTTGTTTCCACATTTTGGCAATTGTAAATTGGGCTGCAATAGTCTAGTGCAAAATTCCTTATGATAAAATGATTGTTTTTCTTCTGGGTAAATGTTGGTAATGGGATTGCAGAATCAAACGGGAGGTCTGATTTGCATTTCTTTGAGGATTCTCCATACTTCCTTCCCAAAAGGCTGTATTAGTTGCAGTTCCATGGTTAAAAGTGTTCCCTTCTCTCCACATCCACACTAGCATGTGCAGCTTTGAGACTTTGTGATGTGGGCTGACGTAAGGGGATAAATTACCTCCTCTCTGTTAAGCTAGAAGTGAGACTTCTCTATTAAGTCATGAGAGCTTACATTTAAATACGTGGTAATGTAACCTATTTTGAAGATTGCTATCGTTTGAATTTTTTTGTCATCCTCAAAATTTGTGTGCAATATTAAGAGGTGGGATCCTTAGGACATGATTAGGCCTTAAGTATTTTTCTCTCATGAATAGGATTAGTGCCTTATAAAAGGGTGTGAGAGAAGTAGCGAGGACCCATTTGTCCTTCCACCTTCTGCCATAGGTGGGCACAGCAACAATGTGCCATCTTGGAAGCCGAGAACAGCTGCCACAGGCACTGATTCTGCTGGTGCCTGGCTCTGGAACTTCCCAGCCCCCAGAACTATAGAACTGGCTTTTGCTATTTAAAAATTACCCAGTCTAAGGTATTTCATTAAAGCAGCTGGACAAGATTAAGACAAACATAAAATACCTAACAACATCAGAAACCAATCTGTGTCTTAGTCACCAGCTCCCGTGAGAACCTCTTGTTTGTAATCTCCTTCATGAAAGTACCGTCCACATGGTCATTTTCTTCCATTCCCGTCTTAAGATCTCCTTAAGCCACCCCTATTGGTTTTTTTCTTTCCACTCGATTGGCGTGACTTATTCAGGTCAGCAGGTCTCATTGTGCTGAATTCAGTGGTCAGTTCTGTCTCTTTTTGCAGATCTGGTCAGTTGAGCAGTTGTTCACTGTCTTTCCCTGGTGCCTTGTAACACTGTATTTATTGGGTTTTCTTCCTCTGTTCCTGGATACATCTTATCAGCCTGCTGCACTAGTTCCAAGAGATGTCTTAGTATGTAGTGAACCTGGGATTTTGTTTTTACGTATCACCATCCCAGACTTCCTTTCACTACAAGTACTTGGCACTTCTCAGGGGAAAGGCAGTATCACACAGGGCTCACGCAGTGGATCCTGGGGCCAGCTTCTCCTCACCTGTCACCCATTAGCTGGCTGACTGAGGCAAGTTATATAATCTCACACTAATAAGTACTAATCTCATGCGTTAGTTTACTCATCTGCAAAATGAGGATAACACTAAGAACTCTATGAAGTTTTGGGAAAGATTAAAAAAACACACAATATAAATAAGTAAAAAAATTATTAAAACTGTTCATGGCACAGAATATGTCCTCAGTAACTGCTAGTTTTAATTTTTTTTAATAAACATAATGGATAATGGATTGAGAGTAAAACCATTCATTTACTCCTCAAATTATTCAATTTGCTCTCCTCAGAAATCCTTCTTACATGAGTGAATAGTATTCACTTTTACCTACTTTGTTCCTGGTAAAAGCGCAGAGATTGTCTTTTATTCTTCCCCCCATATGCTATCCCAATGTATCAGTAATTTCTGTGATCTTGACCTCAAAACTCTACACCAAATCTGACCACTCTTTATCACCTCCTGTTCTAAGTGTGGCCACACACACCTGTACCATGTCTCTGATTCTGCTGTGCTTCCTATAATACACTCTTAGAGTGATCTCTGTAAGGTGTAAATGCAAATACAGGCTGGATATGCCTTAACTGAACTGCTTGTAACCACTAGTGGTTTGGATTTTGGATTATAGCATTCTACTTACCAGTTATGCATTCCAAATTTAAAATTCAGTGTTTTCCAATGAGCATTTTCTTTGAATGTCATGTTGATTCTCAAAAAGTGTCAGATTTTAGGGCATCTTGGATTTTGGATTTTCAGATTTGAGATGATCAACTAGCATGTCCTTTCACTATTTAAAATCCTCCAGTGGCTTCCTGTTTCAGTGAGAATAAAGTTCAGTCTCCCAGAGTGTCTACCAACATGTTCTGATCCATCGGGTACTAGCCTACCCCTGGGCCCTCAATTCCATTCACTTTCAAAACTATTCATTAAATCAAAGCCACTCTGACCCCTCTTTCTGTCACTCAAACATGCCAAAAGATTTCCATTTCAAAGCTTTTGAACTTGTTATTCTTCCTCTTGGAACACTTTCCCCTCCGGTCTTCACGTTTGCCTCCTCTTCATCATTTAAATATCATTTCAAATTCCAGGTCTTCACAGAGGCTTCCCTGACCACTTTCCATCAAATTATGATGTTTGATATTTTCTGTAGCACTCACTAGCTTCTATAGTCTCTGTCCAAGCCTAGTTTCCCCACATTTATCACTCATAAATATGAAGCCATAAAAGTAGAACTTCACTTATTTTACCTGATTATTTACATTTTGGTCATCAGATTTCTTGAATTTTATTGCTAAACATACTTCATTTTTTAGATGCTACTCTGGTATCTATGATGTACTCATTAGGCATTTTGGAATGGTGAGCTTCTCAGCTATCCCCTTCACATTTGTAAATATTGGTGTGGATGAATGGTACTGATCTTGGTCTGGATTTCTCATGAAGACCTACATGCTTTCTTCTTTACATGGAGCTATTAGCCTTTTGATATATCGAAGAGCAAAGAAAGAAGCAACTAGTAAATAACCTGAAGGTTGTCTTTAAGCCTAAAAATATTTCACATAATAAAAAATTATTTTATTCATTAAGTTAGTATGCCAGAAGATTCCATTTGTTTTACCAGTGGTTTCCAAAAGTGTGAACAATGCCTTACAAACAAAACCAAGACACTTTCTTTCTTACACTTACTATCCTTTTGAGCAAAGCAATGCAAAATGTATTTGTCATTATTTCTGAAGCAATAGGACATATTTACCTGAGTATCTATTTTTTTGTGGTAATAAATATCAATTGGGATTAAGATATTGGTCAGGGGGTCATGTTCATGGATTACTGCTTTAAGGTAAAGGTCATATGAGAACCTTCGGTAGGAATGATTTTCTATCATGAGCTTTCTACTACAAAACCGATGATTTTTATTCATTGAATGTAGTAGAATGATATGTTTGCAGCTCCAAACAACTCTTTATAAATAGAAGTTAGAGAAAAAGGCCTAAACTAGCCTGTATTGTCACAGTCAAGATCTGTTAGTAAATAAGGAAATTTGGGGATCCTGGGACACTTTCAAAATATCAGTTGGTGGAGACAGATAGGTGAGAGGATTTCTGAGCTTAAGGATGCTGTAAATTCTGAAGAGAAATGCTTATTTTGAGCTTAAATTTATGAAGATTCTCTGAAGCAAAGGAAAACACAACCCAGGTTGCTTTTTCCATGAAGAGTTGAAAATGCATGAAGACAGACTCCGTGGACTCTCTGAAGAGTCCGCAGGGACACTGGTGTCCTCTTCTCTTAGCTGCTGTAGGAAGGAGGGGGCGGCATGTAGGCGCATCTCTGCGTTGGTCGGGAGAAGACGTCTGAGATCTAAGTGTGTATCAAGGACGTCAGATGGACAGACGAGAAGCTGGTATTAATTAAATGAGCAAACATACTGAAAATGGGGGCGAATGTTGGTTTTGGAGTATGGTTGAGAAATTTTAAATATCACTGAAAAGCTGCAGTCAATTAAGTAGTTTTCATTGTAGATTTAAGATATTTAATAAATGTTTTTTTTGTTTTGTTTTGAGTTTGTTTTTGCTTCTTTATTAACAAGTAATTCCCCCCAAACAATGACAGCCAACACCTTCTTCGGAGTGTCCTGCTCAAATCTTCCTCTAGTTAGCTCATGTTTTGTTTTATTTTTCATTCAGCATAACTTGGGCATAATTCCTAAAAGAACACCATTTGGCTAATTTCCATCTGGCATTCTTTCTCCCTGATTTTTCTCTGTAAAGGGTGCAGTCTAGCTTTTAATGCTATTTCTGAATAAATTCAGCTTTCAATATAACACCCATCCTGCCCCCTACTCCCACTTTTTATATAAGCAATTACCTCTTTTTGTGCAAAAAATAAATATAACTTCAGGCTCTAGCTGGGTAGAATCAGATAAAAACAAATTGTAGAAATCGGGGCTCACTAATGTCTAGTAATCTTTTGTATGCTCTACAGTACAAATATGTCATGTGAAAAGTTCCGTCTGTGCAGAAGAATTGAGTATTTTACACACAGATAATTAGAAAATTATCAAGACATATGTTGCTTTTACAAACGTTTTTGTATTTATTGTTTTGCAGATGATACCAAAAATTATCATGGTGCTGAATTATGGAAAACCTCTCAACTTAGAGGTCTTCATTAGTGACTAATTGCTACTATTTGTAACCCACTTTAAAATCAAATAAAGCACCCATCTGGTAATTCTATTAACAGTTTCTATACTAAAATGGCGATTGGTCCTCAAAAAAGAAAATATGCAATTATGAAATATTCATATTTGTGTCACTATTGAAAAGCTTTCAAATGTAAGCTTACAAAATAGAGCTGATCATTCCTTTCCTCATTCACTATTAAACCTATAACCTTTTTAAAAATCAAATTGGATTAATGACGTAGCTATGGAGCTACATATACTCAACAAATGGAAAATTGCAGCAATTATCTGAGTAAATCAGGCAAAAAAAGAAACGTTCATAATTAATCATTTGAATAGCATTATCAAAGCCCTCTCTCCTCCCCCAGCTCACTGCAGAATTTATGGGCTTTAAAGAATCCAGGTGTCTCCATTGAAAAGAAGTAAAAATAAATGCTCTCCCCCAACCTTGTTATTTTGAGATCTGACCTTAAACAAAACTGCATCTCTCTTCGGAGTCAGAGTCAGTGTCTGTAGTGGTCAAATGTGAAAAATTCCTCTGCTTGTCTGTGACAAGTGCTATTAAGAAGAAATAAAGAAATGATGAATTTGAAAAATGTTTTGTAAAAACAATTCCGTCTCAGGACCCAGAAGTAGTTACAATAAAGTGGTGATTGGTCCTCAAATTAGTTGTGCAAGCTTCTGAAATAGAAGAATATTAATTGCTCCTATGAAAGGGCAGTTGCTTTTTTGTTTGTTTGTTTTTGTTTTGTTTGTTTTAACTGGGAAGAGAAACAATATATAGACTTGCCCCAGCTCGGCTTAATTCTGAGCCTCGATTCCCTGGGAGGGTCATCAGAGGGGAGTTGCATGGGAGTTTTGTGTGAGTGAGCAGGTTACACCCATTTTCCTGATGGATGTCTGCTTTGTGCCCTAGTGTGGCAACAGAGGCAGACTGGGTTGGTCTGGTGTGTATTACATTTAATACCCACTGTGCACCTGGCCTCCAGTGCTGTAGCAACTTTTCCGATTTTAGAATTAACTCTTACTTGCTTTTGGACTTGCAAATTATTTTGCCTTTTTCTAAGATTTTTATTTTTTGTTCTTCAACATGTAGGTCCACTTGGTGTGTTAAGATTGCAAATGGTTTTAACATTTTCTCTTTTACATTTTACTTTTGTAGTTCTCTTTCATGCCTCTTATGATTAAAAATGGTATTTAAATATTTTATGGAATGATAACATGAAGTATATAGTTTGAAACATGAATGATTATTTGGAGCCTTTTTCCTATATGTTCCCATATGTTAACTTCTAGTAATAATTATAAGCCAGGCATGGTGGCTCACAGCTATAAACCTAGCACTGTGGGAGACTGAGGCAGCTGGATCTCTTGAGCTCAGGAGTTGGAGACCAGTCTGAGCAAGAGGGAGAACACATTTCCACTAAAAATAGAAAAACTAGCCAGGCAGTATGGCAGGTGCCTATAGTCCCAGGTACTTAGGAGGCTAAGGCAAGAGGATTGCATGAGCCCAAGAATTTGAGGTTGCTGTGAGCCATGATGCCACAATACTAAGCCTGGGTGACAGAGTGAGACACTGTCTCAAAAAAAAAAAATTATCTGTAGTATCATAGACTATCTGTTTTACTAAAGTGAAATCTTCTATATCATATACTTCTTTATGTCTGCTGTATCTTTAATAAGCATTGATTCCGTGTCAGTTGAATGAATGCGTAGGTGAATAAGTAGGTTACATATATGATTAGTTCATTTTACTTTAGTATATGGGACAATATAAAATAGCTAATAATTAGATCTTCATTTAATGTAATGTACTAAATACAAGTTCTTAGTTTATTTGTGCTTTTATATTCACTGGAAAAATGATAAAATTAAGTGTATTTATCATAATAAGATAAACAACTTATAACAAATTAAATGATGAAAATGCTTGCAAATTATGATCATTTTTAAACAAACTCATTTCTTTTTGTATAATATAATTTTCACCTTGAAAATTTAATACAGTTTTCAATTTAATATAATTTTCACCTTGAGTTTATTACCTTAAAAGATACAGTACAGTACTCCACCAACATAAGGTCACAACTCATAATATCTACTGATGACTCAGCACAATGGGTTACTATACAGATTATTTCTAACTATATGTCCAGTTTTTACATCAAAACTTGAGGTTCAGACCATTGGATACTTCAATAACTTAAAGCAGAAGCTTCACACATTCCTCTCATGTTAAAGGATACTGTCTACTGGAAGAATATTTCTTCTGGGGGAGCCATATAAATTAGCAATGATAAATTTAACTTCATTCAGTTTGATTCAGAATATATTTATTATATGCCAATTAGTTATGAGCCTCTGGATATAAAAAAGTGAGTAAGCCTTGACCTTTTCATGGAGCTATTTACAATATGTTTTTGGGAGGCAAAAAATAATTAAGTATAAATAAAAGGTAAAGTTGTAGTTAGTAGCAGGCAACAAATATTTATTAGAAGATGCTCTTTGCTTGACACTGCATGGTGCTGATAAAGTGTTATGGAGACAAAGCTCGGTCGCATTCACGTAATCTTGACATTGAGGTCGGCACTAGGGCAGGGCTGTCTTTCCAGGCTACAGTAGATACGATGCTTTGGACACAGGATACTTTTAGGGGTCTGTGATATTTTAATTTCTTTTAAAATCAGAAGGAAAACAAGGACCTTTTAGGTCCACAAAAATGTTTTGGTATGTAATATCTTTATCCCGCACAGTTGTAGAACACAATTTGTAGAGTTTTTAATGATGAAAGTGTCCCACAGAGGCTGAAGAGCAGGAGGCCCAGGAGATTGATTGTGAGAAGCTGGAAACCAGAAGAGGGTGGGAGAAGATTCAGAGCGCCTGAGCTGGGCCTTGAACTGGTAGTAGCATTTCACTAGGCAGTGGACGGGCTGTTTGTGTAGGGAGAAGGAATAGCTGTAGGCAGTGCCCAGCCTGGTGAAAGGAGACAGTGTGATGTAATTCAGAGATGCATAAGACATGGTCCCCAAATTTAAGGATTTTCTTAGTTCAGTGGGAGGAAGTGAAGTACGTGATGGGGCTGCATTACTGTAGATGTGGACCCCTGATGGGGCTGCATTACTGTAGATGTGGACCCCAGGATGGGGCTGCATTACTGTAGATGTGGACCCACTCCAATATTGGAAATAAGGCACCTGCTTCCGAGTCGACTTAAAGCTTTTCAGTCAGGCTGCTTAAATAAACTGTTTAAATGCATTTAATATTGTAAATCTCTCAGTTCTTTGATCCACATAATATATTCGATAATAGAATATGAGGCATATGATATGGATTCTATCTTCAAGCCCTAACATCTTTTATCAATAGTTACATATTTATAACTGTTGATTTTATTATTCTCCATACACAGTTGGAAAATAATACCTAAGAGCTCAGTATTTCAAAATTAAATTTAAAAATCTAATAGCATATCTAAAATAGCATAACTGGGGCTGGGCTTGGTGGCTCATGCCTGTAATCCCACCACTTTGGGAGGCCCAGTGGGGCAGATGGCCTGAGCTCGTGGGTTTGAGACCAGGTTAAGCTATTGTGAGACTCCGTCTCTAAAAATAGCCAGGCATTTGCAGATTCCTATAGTCCCAGTGACTCTGTAGACTGAAGCAAGAGAATCTCTTGGGCCCAAGAGTTTGAGGTTGCAGTGTGCTATGATGCCACAGCACTCTACTGAGGGTGCCAAAGTGAGACTATGTCTCAAAAAAATAAACTAACTAACTAAATAAATAAATAAAATAGTGTCACTATTTTTACCCTCAGAAAATAGCTCAGGATTTAGTGAATCCTCTAGCCCAATATGAATTCTTAAGTGTATTGCTTGAAAGTATTTACTCATAAACCAATAAACTCCAAACCCAGTCTTGACAGTAACAACCTGATTCATACTGATGGATTTTGTTAAGCTATTTTCAGACTTTTAGATTATAAAGCGACCTTTTATTCTGATATCTACTATTGTGTTAATTCTCTTCCAGCTTGAATCGATTTCTAAAAGGATACGTTCTCTTCATATTTTCTGAACCCTAATCTCAGCATTTTATTCTATTCTTTCCCCCTCGTATAACAAAGGGAGGACATTATTTATTTATTTTGAGAGAATAACATTAAGGCCACTTACATTTTTCTTGTTACTATAAAAGTTACAGTGAATAGTAGGTGAGCTGATGAATTTAATTTTTCAACTAAATAAACATGCACATGTTAAATTCTCTGTCATAAATATAATCAGGGCTTTAATTAGAAAATGAAGGAAACATAATTCTAAGCATTATGAAGATGTATGGGGCTTCAGGTGGTTAACAGATCTAGGGAGATACAGTAACTCCATTAGGATTCCAGTGTCCAGATTCATTCCAGCTAGAACTTTTGCCTGTCTAGCCTTGTGGACCTATGGAAGAACCATGGGAAAGCAAAGGGTGTTCCACTCAAAATAAAAGGGTGTTCCTTTTTCATAGTGTAGCCTAACTGTAATCTTCAAACCTAAATGATACCAGTATCTCACAGGAGAAGGCTGTTGGACTGTTGGGTATTGTAGTCAACATTTACTAAAAGTGGAGAGAGAGCTGCTGGATTTTAAAACTTATTTCTGCATTTATTTCGTATATATTGCAACTCAAATTTTACAGCCGAAGTAGACAAAGACATTACTAAAAAGCGAACTATTGTTTTGGAGTGTCACTCATTGGGTGATTTTGCAAGAATTGTATCCATCTCTGGGTCACCCAAGATAAATTGTTATTTAGTCACTCAAAAAACTATTGCTGTGGCGAAATATACTCAGAGCTATAAGAGTGTATAATTCCTACAGACACCGTGATTGTACTTTGATGGAGAAAAGAGGATCGCAATGAGAACACAATATGAAGTGAGTAATAACTCCGAGCCGTGTAGTTTAAGGGAAAAGCAGTGAATCCAGGCGTAGGAAACCACGGAAGGTCGCCACAGGCAAGTAAATCTCACCTCATTCTCAAGGTTCTGGACTTCTCCCCCAAGAGTTTTGTAAATTATTCAAGTAACATGACTAGTTTTACCTGTGTCTAAAGTTGTCAGGAAGTTTTGAATCCGTCTACATATTATGTACCTATTTTTTATAAGTACCTATAGGTACCTATACCTAGGGGCATGTGTGTGAGTTTATATATGCACGTGTATTTATAGATAGGTAATAGTCACTTACTTTACATATAGTTGATGTTTACATATGTGTGTAAATATCTCTGTTTACATATAGGTAACAGGTGTGTGCTTTTGTGTATTTGTGTGTGTGTGTGTGTATATGTAGCAGGCAATATGCCCATATTCATTATATAAAAGAAGAAGGCAAATACTATTTTGACATTTCAAAAATATTTTTCATTGTGTCACTGAAAAAAAATTTTGTAGCTTGGGTCAGTGCCCGTAGCTCAGCAGCCAGGGCGCAAGCCACATTTGCCAGAGCTGGAGGGTTTGAACCCAGCCCAGGCCTGCCAAACAACAATAACTACAACCAAAAAATAGCTGGGCATTGTGGTTGGTGCTGGTAGTCCCAGCTACTTGGGAGGCTGAGGCAAGAGTATTGCTTAAGCCCAAGAGTTTGAGGTTGCTGTGAGCTGTGGTGCCACAGCACTCGACCAAGAGCAACATAGTGAGACTCTGTCTCAAAAAAAAAAAAAAGTTGCTTTATTTCATACCAGAACCTCACTAAAAATATGACTCATTGTATGAATTTCTTTTTTTTTTTTGAGACAGAGCCTTAAGCTGTCACCGAGGATAGAGTGCTGTGGCATCACAACTCACAGCAACCTCCAACTCCTGGCTCAAGCAATTCTCTTGCCTCAGTTTCCCAAGTAGCTGGGATTATAGGTGCCCACCACAACGCCCGGCTATTTTTTGGTTGCAGCCATTATTGTTGTTTGGTGGGCCCAGGCTGGATACGAACCCGCCAGCTTAGGTGTATGTGGCTGGCGCCTTAGCTGCTTGAGCTACAGGCGCCGAGCCATGAATTTCTGAAATTACTGGCTCATTTAGTTGTGATGTTCTTTATTTTATTCTTGAGTGAATTGTTTGAAAAACATACCATATGCGATATTGCATCAATTTTATTTACTTATTGTCTGAACATAATTGTTGCTAGTATTTTTTTAACTGTTCCCTGATCTAAAAAAACATATATTTTTTGCTACTTGAATTTTCTCTTTGTATGAGGACGCTCTGTTCAATCTCTGTTGACTTTTGTTCACCATTCATTGATCTCTTGTTTAATAGTTGCTACAAACGGGAAAAAGTCAAGCTGTTTCTTTCCCTTTGTGAAAGATGTCTCAGGCTTAATATATTGGTAGAAACTTTTTGTGCCTTATTAATTAAGCTTATTCTTTAGATTTTGGAAAAAGTCACTAGCTCCTCACATTGAATTCCAATGTAAGGGCCTAAGAATGAATTAAAGTCAGTTTTTTTTTCCCCTATAATTTTTATTAAAGTAAATGTGTTAATTAAGGCTCATGAACTGAGCATCTGCCTTCCTATATTATGTCTGACGTGATGGGAATGTAAAAAAAACTTTATACTGCTTTACCTCTGCATTAGGAGGGGAATACATTGGGAATGTATTTTTTTTTTCTTTTTTCTTTTTTTTTTTTTTTTGTGACAGAGCCTCAAGCTATCCCCCTGGGTAGAGTGCTGTGGAATCACAGCTCACAGCAACCTCCAACTCCTGGGCTCAAGCGAGTCTCCTGCCTCAGCCTCCCAAGTAGCTGGGACCACAGGCGCCCACCACAAGGCCCGGCTGTTTTTTGGTTGCAGCCTTCATTGTTGTTTGGCGGGCCCAGGCTGGATTCAAACCCACCACCTTAGGTATATGTGGCTGGCGCCTTAGCCACTTGAGTCACAGGCACAGAGCCCGGGGATGTATTCCTGAGAGATTCACAAGCACAAAATAATTAGCACTGTATTAAAAAAGAGAGAATAAAGCCCAATTTTACGTTACATAATCAAGACTACAAATACATATGTCCTTTTTTGTGCAGATCTATATATATGCATGTGTATATAAATTCTAAGGAAAAAATTATAATGGAAAAATGATATACCCTGTTTCTCAGTAAAGTGAGATCCAAGTGAACTCTCCTCCAGTGAGACTCTGGAATATTAATTTGGATTATTTTGTAGATGAATTATTTGTTTGGTTCATTCACCCTTTGAGAATATCATTTTGGCCCTTTTTATGATAAACTCAGACAATACATCCAATTATATTTGGTGAAATGGGCTTCAGATAGATCTAAAAATATACATATTTGAGGAAATTCAAATGATATCATGTACTCTCTTGAGTTTTTGTATAATGCTGCTAGTGGTATATTTTCCTTTAAAATATATTTTCAGTTCTAAAAATCCCTGAAGTGCTTCTCTCCTGCAGTGACTGACTTTGTAAAGAAACATTTAAAAATGCATTTACATTTAAAAGGTGCGATTTAAAACACATTTCTCCCATCAACTTTTGACATTGACCTTTTAAAACCTGTAAGCAGGGACTTTCCTCTTTAATTATGTTGCTACCTTTAAATTAAATCTATATTGTAATTTTTTTAATAAAATAAGGTAATATTGTGGAATGAGATTTATTTTGCTTCTTTTAGATATTGGAAGTAGGAAAGGAATAGGTTGACGATGAGAATTTAACATTAATTTTGGAATTTTTAGCTGTCTCTTTTGGGCCGTGGAACACAGAACACTTTTTCTCCAAAAAAGAGATTGCATATGATACAAACATACAAGCTTCTCTCTGAAGATTAGTTTTTGTAGTGAATTTCATTTCACTATAAAGAGTTGGAAGGGAATTATGAATGTGGTTGGCGGGACATTTAGGAAACGAACTGGAGGAAGGGACATTTTGGAGTTTCTCTCCAATATTGTTATTAAAATCCTCTTCATTCCATTGTAGCTTAGAAGAACCCCCTCATGACCCAACATAGCACTCTATTCCTGCATCGCCTTGTCAGAAATTCAGTGAGCAAAGTTATATAGCACAGACTGACACATCAAAGTAATTTACATGTCCTGAGCAATCTTAGGAATTTAATCATTGGCCAAAGCAATCTCTACTTTGAGGAATTGGAAGAAAAAAATTCTAAGCATTCAGCATCGATGATATATAAGAAGAAAATTGGACCTGGAATTAGATTAAATAAGTACAAAATATTTGTTTGTGATGGGACCTGGGATCGGTGGCATCACTTTATAGCTTCGGTTTGTACTTTCCATTTAGATTAAAGAATGTCGTGAGGCTCAGTGAAATATGGTTTTTGAGACTTTGCTACTAGTGCTTAAATATTTTACATTGTTTCTCTGTGTTTCTCAAGTATTATGAGTTGTTATATTATTTTAACATTTTAAAATTTACTTGTTAGGTCTTAGTTTAATTATTAGTGGGTCCTGAGATAAAAGAGGCTGATATGAATTAATTTTGCATTAATATGGATTCCAGCTTTTCCTCTTGTCCACATGTATCTGTTCTCTAAAAGTCGCAAAATAAATAGGTCTAGAAAAACATAAGTAGGAATGTGGGAAAGTAGGTAGGATACTAAAGACTTAGGTAATTTGTTGAAGAACATCTTTATCTTTTTTTTTTTTTTTTACTTCTTTAATGCTTTTTGTTTTATTGTATTTTTTTTTTCCTCTTCCTGCACCTTCTTATGTGCCTTTCACATTGTGGGAAAATTAACCCATCAGTAGTTTTCATTTTTTCGGAATGTTGTGGATTTTTGTTAGAGAGCTTTTGTGATTTTTTAAAAGTATGTTTTGTGTTTGATCAGGGCATGCCTGCTGCTGCGTTGCTGGGATCTTCCCTGTCTGGCAAAGGGGGTCTGTAAGGCTCCTAATTGGTCTCCCTGCTTCCAACTCTACCCCTACTGCAGTCTATTGTAAAAACTATAGCTAGAGTCCTTTTTTTTTTTTTTAATTAAATCATAGCTGTGTACATTAATGCAATTATGGTGTACAATGTGCTGGTTTTATATACAATTTTAAATATTTTCATCAAACTGGTCAACATGGCTTTCGTGGCATTTTCTTAGTTATTGTGTTAAGATATTTATATTCTACACCTAGTAAATTTCACATGTACCCTTGTAAGAGGCACATAGGTGTGGTCCCACCAATTACTCTCCCTCCACCCATCCTCCCCCCTCCTGTCCCTTCCCTCTCCCCTTTCCCCTTCTTAACTTGGGCTATAATTGGGTTATAGCTTTCATATGAAAGCTATAAATAGAGTCCTTCTTCTAAAATACAATGCAGATCACTCCTCTGCTCAGACTCAGAAGCTTCCTGTGACTTTTCATCTCAATCCAAGTTAAAGCCAGAAGCTTCATGGTCTGCATGACATGGCTTCCCAACATCTCCTGAGTCACCCACCACCATGTTCCTCTCAGGCTCAACCACAGTGGCCTTCCCCTTGTTCTTGCCTTACAAGGACAGGTCTGCTCCCTACCCAGAGTTCTGAGCCATTTTTTCCCAATTTCCATAAAGTTCAACCTCCTTCCTTCTTAATGTCATCAAAGCAATGAGCTTTTTCTATTCCTTTTTTTTTTTTTGGCCAGGGCTAGGTTTGAACCCACCACCTCCAGGATATGGGGCTGGTGCCCTACTCCTTGGAACCACAGGCACCACCCAGCAATGAGCTTTTTCTTACCACCCTTTTGACCAGCACCTGCTTGTGGTGATCCAAACCCCACTCTCCTTCCTTCTCCTCAACCCACCTTGGGATACGGATGTCTAGTGTGTGTGTTTGTGTTAACAGTCACCTACTTATTGCTTTATTTCTTTCTTACCCATTGGAAGCTAAGTGCTATGAAGTTAGGAACTTCTCTTGAGTTGAATACACAACTTATTTCCTGTTTCTCAGCTTTTCTATTTGCACTTATATGAATCCAACAAGAAGCTTTGGGGTCAACAAAATGAGCCTCTCCCCTGCATAATATGGAAGTAGCTATTTATAACTTCCAAACACGACATGTTTTCTTTCTGTAATGAAAGAGAAGCTGTTTTTCCTTGAAGAGAACCCAACAATTCCAGATATCATAACTAAGTCTCTCCACAGGTACATGTAACCATACAAACATAGTAACCCTCCTAATTGCCTTGCAGAACTAGAGAATCAGGAGTTATTTACTGTCAAAATATTGAGGGAGCCCCTGTCAACACTCTTGCTTCAGACATACTTACTCTAAGTAGGAGGGTTTGAATTAGAATCCACTACATGGATTTCCTGAGGCAGTGTTCTTTCTTTTTTGAGACAGAGCCTCAAGCTATTCCCCCTGGGTAGAGTGCTCTAGTATCACAGCTCACAGCAACCTCCAACTCCTGGGCTCAAGCGAGTCTCCTGCCTCAGCCTCCCAAGTAGCTGGGACCACAGGCACCTGTCACAATGCCTGGCTATTTTTT
>CAUYQV010059202.1:0-10485 GCA_963574575.1 Galagoides demidoff | reverse complement strand
GAAACATGTGTTTTGCTCTTGTTTTTGTTGAATGTATGTAGGAGTACAGTCCCCAATGCTAAGACATGGTAGTTTAGCTTCATGTGCCCCCCACAGACAGAAAATGGCTCTAAGATGGAATTCTTTTTCTCTGAGGACTTGCGTAGGCCTGCAGAACCTTCATACCAATCATTCTGTCTGCAGTTTCCTTTCTCTGTGTCAATGAACAGAGGGTTCCAGGGAACACCAACAAGTATCCTCTCCTCATAAAGATCTATAAATGTTGGGATGCCCCACATCTCAGTCCTTACACAGTTTCTCCTATTGCTCAGTGGGTAATACCATGCAGCCCATGGCTTTAAATAACACTTATAGATTGATGACTTCTAGACTTACGTCTCTGCCCCAAACTCCGAACTACCTGTTGTCCACTTGCCTGCTAAACATCTCAACTTGGATGTGTAAGAGGAATCTCAAACCAAAGCTATAGAAAACATAACTCTTAGTTTCCCTTCCCTAATCTGTGTCCCCTACAGGCTTCTCCATTTTAATAAATTGCACCTCCTTTGTTGTAGTGTTGCAAGCCCCAAATTTTACGGATTTCTCTATTTTTCTCAAACTCTATAGTCAACCTGTCAGCAATTTCTTTCAGGTCTTCTTTTAAAAATACCTGAGCTAAATAAATTGAAAGATGCTGTATTCATGAATTAGAAGACTTAATGTTATTAAGATGGCTATATTTCCCAAATGGATCCATGTATTCAATGTAATACCTACCAAAAGTCTAGTTGCCTTTTTTTATAGAAATGGACAATCTGATCCTAAAATTCATATGGAAATGCAAGGCAGCCAGAATAGATCAAAAAATATATATTGAATAGGAAGAACAAAGTTGGAGGACTTATATTTTCTGATTTTGAAACTTACCACAAAGTTACAGTAACCAAGACTGTGTGGTATTGCCCTAGGACAGACATATAGTTCAATGAAATAGAAAAGAGAATCCAAAAATCAGCCCATACATCTATGGTCAATTGATTTTTTATAAGGGTGCCAAGAAAATTCAATAGAAAAAGATTAGTTTTATCAACATGTTGTACAAAGACAACTGTATGTCCACAAGCAAAAGAATGGAGTTGGAGCCTTACTTCATGCCATGTATAAAAATTAACTCTAAATGGATCAAAAATCTAAATATAACAAGTAAACATATTAGTTCTTAGAAGAAAACATAGTTATAAATCTTTGTGACCTTAGAATAGGCAATGGTTTCTTAGATATGACACCTACATCAAAACGATGAAAGAAAAAATAGAAAATTAGACTTCATTGAAATTTGTACTTCAGAATTAAATAAAATTTAAATTACATTAAAACATTTATGCTTCACAGGACTCTGTTAAGAAATTGAAACGATAATGCGCAAAATTTGAGATAGCATTTGCAAATTGTATATTTGATAAACACGTGGCAGGTTCCCAAAAAGTTAAACGTAGGCCACCAGTTGGCTCACCAATTCCACTGCTACGTGCGTACCCAAATATGTATACAAATTTGTACATGAATGTTCATACTGGCATTATTCATAATTGCCAACAAACAGAAACAATACAAATGTCCATCAAGTGATGAATGGATGAACAAAATGTTGTACGTTGTACAATGAAGTATTATTTAGTCATAAATAATGCAGTACTGACATAAGCTATAATACAGATGACCTTGACAACAATACAGTTAGTGGAAGAAGCCAGTCACAAAAGGCCACATATTGTACAATTACATATATATGAAATGTCCAGAATTAGCTATTGATAAAGACAGAAAGTAGAGTCATACATTCCAGTGGATGGCAGGAGAAGGAAGGGGAAATAGAGAGTTTCTGCTAATGAGTAAAGAGTTTCTTTCTGGGGCAATGAAAACGTTCCAAAATTAGATAGTGGTGCTGGTTACACAACTCTGTGAATATACTAAAAACCACTGAATTGTATACTTTAAAAATGTGTATTTTAAATATATACACATGCATATATATAATCCTCTTTAGTACATCACTTATACTTCAAAAGAGTGGTTGAAATTTTTTAAAAATAATTTTAAAGGACAAAAAAAGAAATCTTTAAAATCTCTAACAGACCACTTTGTACCTCTACTAGCCCCACTGCCCTAACATAAGGTGTGATGACTTTTGCAAAGACATTTCTTACTGATCTTACTGCTTCTAGTCTTGCCAACCAACTCCCCCTCCCAGTAATAGCCTACTGCCTGCACCAAAGCTGGGCCCTCTTTTAAAAATGTAAATGAGGTTATGTCATCCTCCTGATCCAAGTCCTCCACTGGCTTTCCATCACATTCAAAGCAGCTCTGCTCGTAACCTGATTTAGGTATATGATTCACACAGATTTCCCTTGAAGAAATGGCTCGGTGACTAATAAAAGTTAGAAAGCCTCTGTGAGGGCAGAATAGCTGACAGTGGTTTTCCCTCTACCTTCTGCTTTCAACCATGAAAAGTCCATGGATAATAAAAGCAAAGGAGAAAGGTGAAGCAGGATCCAGGTGGGGCACAGTCATCAGAGCCAGTTCTCTGCCCTCCCTGTCTAGTCCTTTTAGTAAAAGGGAGCTCAAGTGACAGGCAACCTCAGTCACAAGGAGAACTTGACTACTTTGCCTGCTCGGTCAACTAGTAAGTATTTATCAAGAATATAGTTATCTTCTGCTGAGCACTATGTTTGAGTATCTAATTCCTGGACTTCCAGTCCCAGTAAAGAAGACGGTGTGCATTATTCATTTGGCAAACAAGGTTATGGGAGTCAAGAGAAAGACAAGGGGACACAGATAACGCCAGTGCGCGTGACTCACGAGGACTGAAAAGCCCGTTAGAAAAGGAAGAAGAGCTTCCCACTTGGGTTGATAAAGAGTTCCTCACTTCCTCTTCCCCCTCCCATCAACCTATAACTTCTCTTCCCAGCTGCATTCCACCACCTCCCCCAAAAGATTTGTCATTTCTCTGTTTTCAAAAGAGCAAACAACAAAGTAATGAGACCCAACAAAGAAGCATAAGAGACTTTCAATTATCTATTTCAGATCAAGTGCAGAACATGCTTCTCCTACTGCTAAAGCTGAGCCTGGGATTGCAGCTTCATCAGACAACAGGTAAGAAAGGACAAAGGGAGAGAGGCCTGAGAAAGAGGAGCAGGTGGTGGCCCTCAGTCAAAGCCAATAATGAGAATGTGGTCCTCAGGCTGAGGGCTTTCTTTGAGAGGAAATGTAATTTCTGGCTATTACAAGCACCAGGAAAAGAATAGTGCCCAGGGTGGCTTGTGTATGTCAATGTCCCTGAGGAAATGGGGCCTGAGGCTATTGATCTGCTTATCACCACTATCTGATAAGGGTGATGACAAGAGCAGACCATGTACATCTGAACAGATACAAGAGATCAGAGGTTGAGTTTCTCAAAGGTAAGATGCCAAGCAGCTCTCCCCTTCCCTTCTGGCAGGAGAGTAAAGAGACATTGGCCAGGGAACTCCATTACCCTGAAGATAATGTCTCACAAACACTCTGCCTATTATTAGATGGTCATGGGAGTTCCTCTTTTAAAAAGCCACAGTAGCAGCCGTTGGTCATTCAGGCTTCGGTGTGGATTACTTGACTAGAAAACTCAAGAGTCTTCCTAAAGTCTAATGAACAATGAACTTAAAGGCTATGTCTTTGGACTTGAAGAGAGGAATTCTACTGGGTGAGCAGGAAGGAAAGCAATTCTCAGACCATTTGAGGGTAAGAGGACCCTGAGTGCATTATTTTGGATGAACACCAGGAGGTAAGAGAGTAAGACAGAGATAGGGACAGGGAATTAGGTCCTCAGTGATACAAGTCCAAACCTCACTTAGGAATCAGCTAATATTCTACTTTGATTGAGAAATAACGCCTCCTTTGGAACTTGATAACCTTTTGAAGTGTTTTCTCCACTCTTCTAGCTTGTATGAGACCAGTCTTTTCCCAGTCACATTCCTCTCCCTCCCGTTGGGCTTCCCAGTCTGGTATGGCACTGGAAAAATACAGTAAAATTTATTCTTTTTTGTAAAAATACCTATTAGATTTAACAAATGCATAGTCACTTAACCACTACCACAATGAAGATCTAGAACAATTCTATCACTTGCCAAACAAATAAAAACCCTCTCCTAACTCCTAAGCCCAAGCACCCACTAATCTATATTTTGTTCTTATAGTTTTAACTTTTCCAGAATGTCATGGAAATTAGGTCAGTCATTGGATACTCTGTTTTGTCTGGCTTCCTTTATTCAGCATAATGCATTTGAGATTCATCCGTATTATTGTATGTTACCAATAGTTCATGTATGTTTGTTGTTGAGTATATTCCACTATATGTGTACTACATGTTATTTATCAATTCCCCAGTCAAGAGACATTTGGGTTTTTCCCATTTTTGTTTGATAATAAATAAAGTTGCTATACACCACTTGGATAAATATCTAGGAATGGGATTGCTCAGTCATATAGTAGGTATAGGTTTAACTTTATGAGAACCTGTCAAACCTTTCCATAGTAGCATTTTTGCATTCCTACCATCAGTGTATGGGGTTCCAATTGTTTATCATTTTCTCTAGTATGTGATATTATTTTCTTTCTTAACATCATTCTAATAGGTGTGTAGAATTATATCATTGTGGTTTTAACTTGCATTTTCCTAATGGATAATGATATTAAGTAAATTTGTATGTACTTATTGGTCACCAGTGTATCTCCTTTGGTGAAGTGTGCAGGCAAATCATTTGGCCATTTTTAATTGTGGTGTTTATTTTCACTGTGAAATTTTGAGAGTTCTTTATTCCAGAAACAAGTCCTTTATCAGATATGTTACTTGCAACTATTCTCTGCTGGTCTGTGGCCTTTCTTTTCATTCTTTTTTTTTGTTTGCTTGTTTTTTTGAGATAGAGTCTCAATATGTCGCCCTTGGTAGAGTGCTCTGACATCACAGCTCACAGCAACCTCCAACTCTTGAGCTTAAAGGATTCTCTTGCCTCAGCCTCCCACGTAGCTGGGACTACAGGTGCCTGCCACAACGCCAATAGGCGTTTTTTTTGTTTGTTTGTTTGTTTGTTTTGTTTTGTTTTCTTTTGTTGTTGCTGTTGTAGTTGTCATTGTTGTTTAGCAGGCTCAGGCCAGGTTCAAACACCAGCCCTGGTGCACATGGCTGGTGCCCTAACCACTGAGTTATAGGTGCTAAGCCATATTTTCATTTTCTTAACTATGTTTTTACAGAGAAAATACTTTAACTTTGATGATGTCTAATTCATCAAAATGTACCTTTATGGATCATGTTTGTGGTGTCATATCTAAAAACTCTTTCCCTAACCCAAGATCTAAAAGATTTTCTTCTGTATTTTATTCTGTACACTTTATATTTAGGTTAGGATCCATTTTGAGTTAATTTTTGTATAAGGTGTGAAGTATAGGTTGAGGTACATTTATTTTTGTATATGGATGTTCAGCCCAACTTGTTAAATAACTGCCCTTTCTCCATCGGCTGGCCTTTGAATCTTGTCAAAAATCAATAAGTCATCTTTATATGAGTCTATTCTGTTCCAGTAATCTATCCTTTTGCCAATATCATATCTTTTTGATTAGTATTTCTATATTGTTGATATTTTCTTATATTTTTATTTCTAAGCCTAAAGACATTTTGTAACCCAGAAATATTTTTTCATACTTTAACATGTATCAGAGGAAAGAGCAACTCTAATCTTCCTTTTCTTAATGAAGTTTTCCACTTTCCTCATGCTCTAGAGGTGGATGAAAACCAAAGGGCACATGTTGAGGTTTGAGATTACTCCGGGGCAGGGCCCACAGCCTGTGACACTCCACTTAGCCTGTCTTCAGCTCCAAAGCAACTTGTGCTGGCCACTGAGTAATAGAAAGGAGAAGAATCAGGTTGGGGAAAGAATTTCTAAGCTAAGACATGTCTCCATGCAATGTTCCCCCATTGGTCAGACCATGAGCCAGGTATACAGAGCAGGATTTTGTCCTAAGCCAGAAACTTCAGAGTTTTTTGAAGAAGGTGGCTATAGAAAGCAGCCCCACTCCATGCTCGCCTCTCAAGTACGTTGTGTAGATAGTCTGAAAAAACTCAGACTTTCTTATTGTTAAATGAGAGGAAAAATATAAAATGAGCTTAAAGGAGAAGCTATCTTGGGAGGCAATGCAAATGATTTGTTTTGTGTTTCTGGAGCTGTGACAGGTGCTGACTCCCATTGATGCCTGGCTGCAAATGAAAAGCAAACTTCCCCTGAGAATATGCAAAACACCTCCAGCATTACTCAAGTTAGCAGCTTTAATCTGGCTAAAGGACCTGCTGTGTAGAAGTTTTTTTGTGTTTCCATCGAGTCCTTTGCCCTTTAACTTCAAGCCCTTTGTCTAATAACTTCAGGTGTTCAAAGATAAGTTGAAGCTTAATTTAATAACCATGTGGCACATGGAATAGAAAACATATGTCTTTGCTTTAGCATTAAGCTAAGAATAGTTTGTCTCATTAATATACACGCACTAGTGGATACATAGTCTTATCTGTAGAGGTTTTAGCAGCACAGAGATGAATGTGCAGTAGGGCCACAGAGATGAAGTTGAATTCTAATTCCGTGAGCTGCTACTCTTTGACCTTGGGCAAGTTGTGTCACTTCTTTAAGCCTCAGTTTCTCCATCTGTAAAATGTAGATAGTAACTCCTACTTCGCCGAGTTGTTGGGAACATTAACTGAGATGGTAACGTAAGGGTTAGTGTTTGACTTACCATAGTTGTTTAAAAAATGTTAACTATTTGTTACTCTACTTCCCAATAATCTTCTAAATGCAGAGCAGTATTATAACTCTTGTTCTCAAACATTAATATGCATGCAAATCACTCTGACCTTGTTAAAACGCAGATCTTGATTCTCTAGGTCCAGGGTAGTCCTGAGATTCTTCATTTCTACCTAATTCGCAGGTGAAGTTAAGCAGGACACTTTGAATGGCAAGATGGTAAATGATGTTTGCAAATGCAAATACAAATATTTGTCTAACTAATGGTTCTCAATGGTCTGCACATTAGAAGCTCCCAGGAAATTTTATTCTAATTGTTGTTGGTCTTACTCCCAAAAGAATTTAATTTTAACAGTCTCAAAGTAAGGTCTGGGCATTGGTAGTTTTGCCTCCCAGGTAACTCTGGCATACTAAAACTGAGGCCCTCTGTTTAGTGATTCACATAAAATTGTTGGCAAGAGTGTTTTGATTGCCTCAGTAATTTACAACAACTAAGAATGTTTTAGGATTTCAGAAGTGTTTTGCATTTCCTAAACCCCTCAATGTATATGAGGTAATCAAGCTCCAAGTTTTGCATGTCTTAGAAGCTTTAACCAGAGCAAAATTAGACCAAACAACAATTGATCTTCTAGTTATTCTGAGCTACTCAGATACATGATGCATGCTTGCTAACTGCTCTTTTCTCTTATAAATATTAGAGGAAAATGCCACCTATCTTAGAGTAGTGTGCTTTATGCCTACCACCCCTAGAACATGCTCTGCACAAGGCAGAGGAGGAAAGCAACCAGTAAATGGACTTTTATCAAAGGCCCAGGAAGTACAGAGGGGAGTTCTGCAGTAAGCTAAGGGGAATTCCAGAGGAAGTTACAGGCTTGCCCTCTCTCAAGAGAAGAAAACATGGTGTGGTAAATAAATTTGCTAAATAGATTAATAGAGTCTCTACCAAAGGCTTCTATTCAATTCTTGTTAATATTTAGACTCAGCAACTAGGCTTTCTTGCAAGCCTCATTTCCTTGACTGTTTGCTATTTTGTCGTGTATAAAAATAGAAGGAAGTATTATGAGGAGAGTAAAAATAGTAGTAAATATTTTTCCCCACAAGTTTTCTCAGTGTGAAAGTAGTAAACCCAAAAGTGTTTTGCATTTTCTAAACCTCTCAATTTATATGGAACAAGTAAGCTCAAAGTCTTCTGTGTCTTAGGAGCTTTAACTGAGGCAAAATTAGACCCAAAAAACCCAATTAATCTTCTAGTTATTCTGAACCTGCTGCACAGAAGATGGTTAATACAGTTTTGATGAATGAATTAATAAATATTATTCTTCCCGAGAAGGGTGGGTTTGGTATCAGGTGGTTCTATCTTAGGTATAACAGACTTAATAACTCAAGTATTTAGAGATGGTTTTTCTCATAAAAGGATCTACGTTAAGAAGTTTGCCATTAGGGCGGTGCCTGTGGCTCAGCGAGTAGGGCACCAGCTCCATATACTGAGGGTGGAGGGTTCAAACCCGGCCCTGGCCAAACTGCAACAAAAAAATTGCCAGGCGTTGTGGCAGGCACCTGTAGTCCCAGCTACTCAGGAGGCTGAGGCAAAAGAATCACCTAAGCCCAGGAGTTGGAGGTTGCTGTGAGCTGTGACGCCACAGCACTCTACTAAGGGCAATAAAGTGAGACTCTGTCTTCTAAAAAAAAATAAGAAGAAGAAGTTTGCTATTATAGAGACCCTGAGAGATTTATCACAAGTGTAATGCAGATTCTGAAAAATGGAATCATGTAGAAACCTGGCCCTGCAAGTACAGCTGTGCTTGACATTGTTTTAGGTAGAAGTACTCCCCTGTAGCCCTGTTCCTGCACACAAGGAGCTCGGTGGATGTGAGCTCCTCTCTGTACCATGAATCTCTGTAGAAGGACACATAAATGTGCTGAAATGAGGGGGTAGAAGCAAGATATAAACTGGTCAGTCATTTTTGATAAATCTCAAGTTTGTACATGTCACTATTGTGTCATGTAGCAATTAAGAAGCCAAGTTATGTGATCTCAGGCAAGCCACAGTTTGATGAAAGGAAAAAAGAAGTCCCTATGATCAGGCTTATCATTCTTTCTTCCTTTTTCTGCCATGTATTTGCAGAACTCTTAACAGGAACTTAGTATATGCTAAATACCGGAGATATCAAAGCAAACTCAACCTGCTCATTGACTTCAAAGACTTGCAGGATAGTGGGAAGAAAATCTTGAATTAGAAGAGAATTGCAACATGGACCATTCAAACAGCAAGAAAAAGTTACTTAGACTACATCCTGAGAAATCAGGTCCAGGAATAGATGGGCCTTCTTGGCTAATAAAGAATCACCATGCATTCCATATATGAATTACCACTTTTCCAAGAACAAAAGAAAGGAGCTAATGTTTGCTGGGGGCCCACTATCGCAAACCTAAACACTTCACATCTATCACCTCATTCAGTGTTCACCACAATAGTGAGAGCCAGACATCAACTTCATTTTACAGATAAAGAGGTTGAGACTCATGAAGGTTAAATGACAAGCTCACAGTCAAAGGACTCTAATCCTAGTACAGTCAAGATTTGGACCCAGGCTCCTCTGTCACAAAATCCTATGCTCTTAGAACATGTTTTATACTAAAACAACCTCTAGAGTAACTAGTGCTTAGATGAAGCCCCAAATATTCATTGAATGGATAATTTGATTGAAGAAATTCATGAATAAGTGAATCAGGTTCTATGGAACATAATTTAATGGAAGCTTCTGTGATGATTTGGAAATTAATTCATGATCTTTCTATATGTCATCAATAATGGAAATAGCATAATTTGTGTATAGTTTTTCATGCAGACAACACCTTCACTGCTTTTGCCATGTTTCACTACTCCTTATGCTATTATTATTATTTTTTTTTTTTTTTTGCAATTTTTGGCCGGGGCTGGATATGAACCTGCCACCTCCAGCATATGGGGTCAGTGCCCTACTCCTTTGAGCCACAGGCACCACCCTATGCTATTATATTTTATAGAATTTTTTTTTTTTTTTTTTTTTGGCAAATCAGGATGCCCCTGTGGTAGATGGAAAATCAGTATAACTTGTACTGGGAAATAGAGGATTGGAACCAAAATAAATGCGATGAAAATAAAGGAGTGTTATCAAATTCTACCCAGGTACTATTACGTACCCGGTAAGCTTCCTGTTTTATTAAAAAGAAAAATAGCCAGATGTGAGAGTTGCAAATTATATGTAAAAGAGGGATTGAAATAGAATTACAAGGCAATAAATTCTCCTCTGAATAATTGTACTTCCTTTAGGCCTTGATTCTTCTCCATTTAAAATCATCTTACATACTTCTAGTCGTGTGTACCTCACAGTACAAAGTTTGAAAAATACTTTGGCTCGGCGCCTGTGGCTCAAGCCACTAAGGCGCCAGCCGCATACACCCAAGGTAGCGGGTTCGAATCCCCAGCCCAGGCCCGCCAAACAACAATGATGGCTGCAACCAAAAAATGGCCGGGCGCTGTGGTGGGCGCCTGTGGTCCCAGCTACTTGGGAGGCAGAGGCAGGAGACTCTCTTGAGCCCAGGAGTTGGAGGTTGCTATGAGCTGTGATGCCATGGCACTCTACCCAAGGGGACAGTTTGAGGCTCTGTCTCAAAAAAAAAAAAAAAAGAAAGAAAGAAAAATACTTTG
>CAUYQV010059196.1:0-35594 GCA_963574575.1 Galagoides demidoff | reverse complement strand
GTTTTTGATTAAAACTACTTTTAAAAGCTTGAAATTCATTACAAATTTTCTACTTTAAGAAAAATTGATTTTGTAACTTTTGAACTCAACCTAAAAAATTCTATTTAAGAACAAAATACTACAACAGCCACTAAAATGTTTCAGGAAGGCAATGCTGGTTGGGCAAAAGAATTGTTTTCTGGCTCAGTGCCTGTGGCTCAAGTGGCTAAGGTGCCAGCCACATACACCTAAGGTGGCGGGTTCAAATCCAGCCCAGACCCACCAAACAACAATGACGGCTGCAACCAAAAACTAGCCAGGCGTTGTGGTAGGCGCCTGTGGTCCCAGCTACTTGGGAGGCTGGGGCAGGAGACTCGCTTGAGCCCAGGAGTTGGAGGTTGCTGTGAGCTGTGAAGCCATGGCACTCTACCCAGGGGGACAGCTTGAAGCTCTGTCTCAAAAAAAAGAATTGTTTTCTTCCTTTTCTTAAAATAGACTAGAGACTCCATGGAATCTCTCAGTTCCTTTTACAATTTCACAGAAATATTACATTTGTTAGTAGTAAATGTCACTGATGCTTTCTAATGCCAAAACATGATTCTTCTTCCCCAGAGACAAATGAATACTAACTCTACCACTGCCCCCAATGCTCTAAAGGCAACTTATGGTGATGACACTTTCTCAATATCAAAGAGACAGACGAAATAATAACACTGAGAAAGTTTCAAACACTAACTGGTTTGAGAGAGGAAAAACACAGAACGTGATGGGATTCGATAACCACACGCACATGAGTCATTATAAAATTTTTGAAATACACAAAAATCAAGAAACCCGAAAATCTGCACAGGTAGAAACAAATGAAGCCCTCCCAGCAACTCCGGCAAACTGAGCAAGTCGAAACACGTACTAGTGAATCAGAAAGGACTCCGTCACCTCTGTTTCTTAGAAATGAAATAATAAACCATTAACAGTCTGTCTCAAAACTTTGGTAATGACCTACATGTAAGATTGCGTAACCATATTTGTTTCCATAAAATACTTCAGCCAGCTGAGAAGTCACAAAATACCTTTGCTGATAGTCCTTGGAAAGGGTTTTGGATAGTCTTGCATAGAAACAAAAGGCTGTAATCCTAGCTTCTGGGAGGCTGAGGCAGGTGGATTGCCTGAGCTCAGGAGTTCAAGACCAACCTGAGCAAGACCAACCAAAAAATAGAAAAAATTAGCCGGGTATTGTGGCAGGCCTATTGTCCTAGCACACAGGAGGCTGAAGCAAGAGGATCCCTTATGCCCACAAGTTGGAGGTTGCTATGAGCTACAATGATGCCACAGCACTCTACCCAGGGCGACAAAGGGAGACTCTGTCTCCAAAAGAAGAAAAAACAAGGCAGCTATATGAACATAAAATATGTCAATTAATCAGTTACTCTCTCCTTACAGCAGGAGCAGGAGTCAGCCAACTCTTCCCATAAAAGGCCACATCTGAATAATTAATGAATAATTAGTGACATTCATTAATATTTATTTATAATTTAGGCTTAGCAGCTATGCAGCCTCAGTTCTAACTACTCAACTTTGCCATTGTGGCACACAAGCGGCCACAGAGAGCATATGAACAAATGAGTATCGGTGCGTTCCAACATAAACAGGAGGCAAGGTGCACTTGGCCCATGGGCTAGAGTTTGCCAAATCCTGCCTCACAGAATCATCTTGAAAATCATGGTATAGGGCACTGGCCCCATATACCAAGGGCGGCGGGTCTGAACCCAGCCCCGGCCAAACTACAACAAAAAATAGCTGGGCATTGTGGCGGGTGCCTATAGTCCCAGATACTCAGGAGGCTGAGGCAAGAGAATCACCTAAGCCCAAAAGTTAGAGGTTGCTATGAGCTGTGACACCATGGCACTCTACTGAGGGCGATAAAATGAGACTCTGTCTCTAAAAAAAAAAAAAAAGAAAGAAAATCATGGCATAAAATGTTCTACTTACTCTTATCTTGTATTTTTTATGTCATATTCTTTATTCACACTTAATTTATATTTTTAAAAAATACACATTTACCCTACCTGCCATCGACCAGAAGTTGGGAGGAAGGTGGAATATTGGATGAGATTACCACAGTCCCACTGGCTGTCAAGCTGAAAGAGGCCCTCAAAGGTGGTCCTACCGCCTTTGCCTGGAATAAGCAATCTATGGGACCCTGAAATGCAACTGCTCAGGGGTAAACACTGTCTTAAGAACACTTTATGTGAACTGATTAATGGGCTTAAAGCCCCTAAAACTTTTAGTTAACAGAAAGTTCCTGATAAGTCAAAGGAGCCACAAATAGAGCCATCAGGGAACAAACACATGCACAGGTCACACACGGTGTTCAGACAGATGAGCGCTCGGCCCATCACATGAGACCTGTCTCAACAGCACGGTTGCCACACTGCAAGAGAGACCTTTCTAGCCAGGGTAAAGCACAACGTGACCAGAATGCTAAAAAGACTGAGGACAAGGGTAAAAAAGCCCGAGGTGTTTCATGGGAGTGGAGAGGAGGAGAAGACGTAACAGGAATAAGAAAGCTGTCTTTAAATATTTAAATGGGTACCACATGAGAGGAGGAGAAAAAAACATTCTGATTTGCTTAAAGCAAAGCAAAGTTTATCGGGTAGAAGCTAAAGAGAGGTAGTTTGGGTTTTGCTATCAACAGGAACTTCTGGCCCAGCGAGCTGGTTCACGCCTGTAATCCCAGTATTCTGGGAGGCTGAGGGGGGCGACGTGCTTGAGCTCAGAAGACAGAGACCAGCCTGAGCAAGAATGACACTCTGTCTCCACTAAGAAAAAAATAAAAAAACCTAGCCACGTGTGGTGGTGCACGTCCACACTCCCAGCTACTTGGGACACTCTAGCCAGGGTGACAGAAGGAGACTGTGTTTAAAAAAAAAAGCAAGAACTCACAGGAACTGTAATGGACAGGCTGCCTGGTGACGCAGGGGACTCTAGCTCCTTCCACACAAAGAAGCAGAGGCCACATGACCAATGTCCAGCAGTGTCCGGGAATTCTCTATCACACATTCCTGCACTGGGAGAAAGCTGGCCTCGGAGACCTCTCAGGTCTTGATCTATGACTCTGGGATTCTGAACAAGTTGGGAGAAGCAGAAGTGCAAACTACATTTCCACGTTGCCTCATGATGCTACAATTCCAACCTGCAGAAGCCTCCGAACATCACAATTCAAAGTAAAAGAACAAGATTATTATGTAACAGTGTGGGGGATGAAAATGCTTCCCACAACTACTCAGGCTGAGATCTCTTTTTGTTAGACATTTGGATGTAAGGATCTTAACTGCCTAAAAAGAAAAGGAAAGTCATCTTAACCTACCTCTACAGTGCAAGCTAGATCTAAGAAATCTATCACCAGCTACAACCTACTGCCAGAGAATCAGACAGGTCTGTGAGTAGGAACTCTGCATCAGCTTTCAATTCCTCTCACCTTGGAGATCAATCAGGGGTCCTCAAACTTTTTAAACAGGGGGCCAGTTCACTGTCCCTCAGACCGCTGGAGGGCCGGACTATGGGCCCTGGGACAAGTCGGCTGTTAAGCAGGGTAGGCAGCGGCAGCAAAACACCCAGAGGGCCGAATAAGTGTCCTAGGTGGGCTGCAAACCCGTGGGCTACAGTTTGAAGACGCCTGGGCTAAGTTCTTATGTCCTAAGAATAGGACTTAGGGTTAGAAACCCATACTCAATAAAACGATAACAAAAACATAACTACATCCTATGATATCTTTAATAACAATTTCTTAAAGTCTCGCTATAGGCAAAACTGTGAACAACTGAGTACAAGTAATAAATCATGTCTTTCCACTGTGCTCAGTACTGCCAAGCATAAACTGCATATACTGGAACAGAAGGAATTAGGTTCCCCACAGCCCTCATTATTTTAAGCCTGGATTCCAAATGCTTTTGACCCCAGAGGAATGCGTAATCTGAGTGCAAAGGAGAATTTCCACTATTTTCTCCCATGACCTTCCAGATACTTCCCATCTGATTACACTGAAGGGAAAACTCTACATTCCGATTCCAACGTCAAGAAAAGCAGCAAAGACATCGCCCCACAAACACACAATCCCCACTTTTCTGGGAAATAGAATCTTGAGAAAGGGTTTCAAGGAATATCTTTCCTGAAACGGTCCCTCAGAAAAGAAAAGGGACTTGCCTTACACGAGAATTCTTATGCAGTCTTCTCCCCAAGTGCACTTTCCATTATTTTGATCAACAAAGAACTATTTGGAATCCTAGCCTGAAACAGCCCCAGTCACATGTAGCTTCAGACACTCAGAGATCACAAACGGGCCTGGCTTACAAAAATAAGAGGAAGTTAAAAAATAGAAGAGACTTAATTATTCTGAAAATGAGCTCAAATTTTGTTTCTAGTATTTGTATAAAGATCACTTTAAAAGAAAACAGAAGAGCCAGAAGCAGAGTTAGCACTCTAGGAGGCTGAGGAAAGTGGATTGCTTAAGTTCAAGAGTTCTAGATCAGCCTGAGCAAGAGCAAGACCCCATCTCTAAGGAAAAAAAAAAAATGGCCAGGCATTGTGGTGAGGAGGGGGGGGGGGGAGGGAAGAGAAAAGTCAGTGGTTAAATTAAGAAAATAATTAAAACATTTCTCAGTGTTGAGTTCTTAAAACAGAGTGTTCAAAGTGGCTGAAGATACAATTTCCATTGAAAACTTCAAAGACTTTAAAAGGTACTATATATCAAAGAACTCAGGTGTGGCCACTAATGCTCTGGAAAGCTGTGCTAAAAATTCATACCACATCTATGATGAGCATACTAACATCAAAGATGTCAGAAGCTACTGATTTTGCATGTTATTTAAAGTTTAAATATGGACACACATTTAATCAACTAAATAATGAAAGTAGACATCTGATTATCTAACAGATAAGGTGCTTACCTAAATGCATACACATTTGAGTGGTCTAAAAGGAATTACCCTGTGTTTTTCCTGGGAAAATGTTATTACCTTACAATAGACATGTACATTATAAATAGAAAATTTCTCTCCTATGAGGCTACCCAACCCTAGAAACCCCTTCCTAACTTAGAGGAATTCTCCTATGAGGCAGAGCGCACCTGCCATAAAAGGCCAAAGTGACGACACTGATTCCCACCCACCCCCACCATCTTGCAGTGAGGTTAGGGCACTTGCTAGAGTAGGCTCAAGTTTTATTGGAAACATTAAAATGGTCAACAAAGTCTTCCCACATTTTTTTAATACCTAAAAAAGAACAAACCATCAAAAGATTCTATGGGAAGAAAGGAAGGAGAGAAGGAAGGAGGAAGGGAGGAAGGAAGGAAGAAGGAAATTTTTTCACAATTTCACTAAAAGAGTCCTGTAGGAGTGAAAGATAGGAAGCAAACATGTTCTCATTTGGGCTTGGCCCTAACTAGTTCTATTTCTATCCCACAGAAAAAAAAAACAAAACAATTTCCTTTTGTTACCTGAATATTCATTCTCAACTAAATAGATGGAATAATACTTGATCCCTGTCTACTTAACCCAAGTAAAAATGGGGATATCACACCTACAGCAATTTTTAACATCCAAACAAATCTTTATATATTTTATTTCTCAGCACAGCTCAAACTAATCTAATCCTCCTAGTAGAAAAAAATAATGTGAAACCTAAATTAAATGTTATGGTGGTAACAGCTCAAATTCACTAGCTAGGAACTAGTGAGATTTTAATGAACCTATACTCAAAGCTCTGAGACACAGGTGCAGAGGTGCTATAAATAAACTCTACAGGGTTTAAACTTGAAAATTAGGAGCTAATTAATATAAAATGGTTCCTTGAATGCCCGATTCTTTCAGATCACATAAGTCTCATTTAATAACCATTATTTGTAAAATATGTACTTAAATCTACCAGTTCAATTACCACGCTTCTTCTTTCATTCTGATAACACAGGAATAAAAAGTCCTCAGTAAGAATTTTTATCAACTTTCAATCCTGAACCCTGAAACATAAACATAATAAAACAAGGGGATTGGAGCAAAAGTTCTCACAACTTTTTGTCTCTGACTTAATGTCTTGAATCTGCATATGACCTGGCTTTCCCAAAAAAGAGTTAGATCAACGTATCACCAAAGTTCAGGATTTCCTTACAATCGTCTATGAACAAATATCTTAGGGTTTATTTGCCCCCTCCCAAAAGCTAGCACTGAAAGAAGTGGCAACTGTACTCAAGTTATCTAAATCATGCCAGACATGGTAGCACACCTGTAATCCCTGGAATTTTAGTCAGGGGGGAGGCCAAAGGGAGAGGATGACCACTTGGGCCCAGGAACTGGAGGCTGCAGTAAGCTATGATCATACATGCCATTGTACTCCAACCCGGGTGACAGAGAAAGACCCCATCTCTAAACTATAAACAAATAAAATTTAAAAAGAAATAAAAGAACTCCACCAGAAAAGATCTGTTTTTATTAATAATCATTCTTAGGGAAAAAATGAAAATGTTCAAACAAAAGCTGTTGGGGTAAACCAAGACTGACAAGTTCCTGAAGTCATCCTTTTAAAAATGCTCACTACTGGATATCACTAAGGTCACCCTCAGAGTACGCTCCTTGGGAAGCTACAATGGGCCAATGCCAGCACCTAGTGCATCCTTCAAAGCAATTTTGGCACTCTTTTTCTGGAATGGCCATCAGAGCTGTTGTCATATTATCCTTGATGTTCTGAATGTCATCAGAATGTCTTCCTTTCAATATTTCCTTTATTTTCAAGTAAAGAAAAAAGTCATTGAGGACTAGATCAGGTAAGGAGGGAGGGTGTTCCAATATAGTTATTTGTTTACTGACTAAAAACTCCCTCACAGACAGTGCCGTGTGATCTGGTGCATCGTCATGATGCAAGATCCATGTGTTACTGGTAAAAAGTTCAGGTCCATTTCATCTAACTTCTTCACACAGCCTCTTCAGCACTTCCGAACAGTAAACTTGGGTTAAATGTTCATCCAACTGGTACAAATTCATGACAAACAGCTATGAGACACTGATACACCACCTCACAGGGTTGTTTATACAGTGCTGCCAATGTAAGTGCACGGTGGCAAGTTCACAAACTTAATTGTCAGGCTTTGTATAAGGAATAAGCTACCAAGTTACCCTAATAAGGATATGCAGATACATAAGAGCATTTAACCTTGATCTTTTCTCCATCTGTGTACAAGGGACAATAAGAACTTAGTTTCTATTTTTTACACAAAACAAATACTTGGGCAGAACATTGTGAGAGGGAATAAAAATCCCACAAAAGTGAAAAGATCATGACATGGAATTTGAAACTTTATCTTTTAGTTTTAAAAGAGAGAAAATGTTAGTTTCTTGAGTTTCTTTAGTAACATAGCTAGAAATGCAACCTCATGCATAAGAAGGCAATAAACGGTGGAATAAGAAAATAAAAGATGGGGAGGAGAGGGGGAGGGAGAAAGAATTGCTCAGAAAAAAACAACTGTAACCAATCAAAAAAGACTTGATCAGCTTGGCGCCTGTGGCTCAAGTGGCTAAGGCGCCAGCCACATACACCTAAGGTGGCGGGTTCGAATCCAGTCCCGACCCGCCAAACAACAATGATGGCTGCAACCAAAAAACAGCCGGGCGTTGTGGCGGGCGCCTGTGATCCCAGCTACTTGGGAGGCTGGGGCAGGAGACTCGCTTGAGCCCAGGAGTTGGAGGTTGCTGTGAGCTGTGAAGCCACGGCACTCTACCCAGGGAGATAGCTTGAGGCTCTGTCTCAAAAAAAATAAAAAAAGACTTGATCTCCAGCTCTTACACATTGCACCATCTACTGGAGTGGCCAAGAGAATAGAGGAGGGATGTGAGGATGAAAAACTCTTGAGAACTTATTCTCTACTAGGCAGCCAACTGCTGAGCACCCGACCAAGGGACTAATTCCCCCACCGCATCCTCAGGTGCTGGAACAGTGCCTAGCTCATAGGAGGCATTCAAAAATATTTGTTTTATAAATGAAGAGGAACTTTCCTATAAACTAGGATAATTTAAAGAATAGTATTTCCATTTAAGTGCAACATTTTCTGCTCAATGGTGACCACGGTAACTGATGAGTGCGGATGCTAAGTACCCTGTAGTACACATTCTCTCTTACTCACAACAGTCTCGTTTTCATGTTAATCTAAGAAGCACACATCTAGACAGGTGACCAGATGTCTAATAAATCACTGCAAACACAAGTAATTTACTAAGGGAAATGAGGAGAGAGCTGAGGTGGGGGCTGGAGAAGAGCTATCAGACAGCGATGCTAACACACTCCATTATTTTACATACTACCAGGGGAAAAAAGTACTAGTTAAATATTAATAGACCAGCTTCTGACACTTAACACTTAGGAAAAAGCTCTTTGGCTATGTTTTTATCATGTATCTCCTTGTGCATGCATTAAAAAAAGAAAATAAGCAAACTATATTTGTTAAGAGAGTTGTAAAACTTCTTCAGAGTGCAACTCTCCTTAATCACTTTTCACCTGTGTCACCAAAATCTGGTGTTCCCCACAAACTTTTTTCCCCTCTGTGCCATCAAAAATACTAGAAAGGTATTACTTCTTTAGGGGGTACTCCACTGTTGGGTGCAGGGTTTTCTTCCAAGAGGATGGCATTCCCCCTGTAGATACTGATACCACCATTTCCTTGATCAAACTGAAGATCTCAGTGGAAGGTTTTCAAATCGCCACAGTTCTAATGTCTTCCTTCAGGGTCCTTAGCTGGTTTATTGACTGAAATATTGAGGGGCTGCAGTTACCCACTCAGGCCAGGAAAAAAAAAACAACCAAATTCCTATTTCTTCATGAGTGCTGCCTGGTGAACAGCAACTATAAGATACACATCCATTTCCCTGAAGTTCAAAGGTGGAGGGGAAAATATTAAGTATTATAAAGAGATGTAGATAAGGCATAATGCTGTCTATATGGGAGACCAGAAAGTAAGAGAAAGATTCTATTTCCATCTCTGTCACCAATTTATTTAGTGATGTAGATCAAGTCACTCGACCGCAATGAGCTCCAATCTCTTTTACTTTTTTTAAATACCATAGTCAAATGTAAGTTTCCCTAAGATCTCTCCCAATTCTTTGGTTTAAGAGAAGAGGTTAGGCTGTTGAGTATTTTTATGACAGGATCTAAAAAATGATCTTAGGTACCCCAGCTCACCCCCAAATATTTTCTTTGTGAAAATATACGTTCAGCTCAACAAATTCCCAATAATGAAATCACTCCTCTGGGTCAGGCAATGAAACGAATGGACTGGCTACACTCTGGTGTCCCTCACTATGTGTGTTGGGTGGGTGGGGTGGGCGGAGCCCAGAGCCAGCTGATTCCTCAGAAGAAGAGAACAGAACCCAAGGATGTGAAATACAGGAAATATCAGTTTCGATGGGGAAGTAGAATCCGATGATGTTGAGGGTGGGAGGCCACAGATGACGGTGACTCATGGACAGGGAGGACCCTGAGTCACAGGGCAAGGCCTCACGGGGAAGGGGTCCAGGAAAGAGCCCCGGCCTCCCACCCAGGACTATCCTCTCTCACTTTGAGTTAGTCCTGACTATAATCTCTGTAGGGTTCTGGGTCAGTAAAAATTAACCTCTCAGAAGTTACATTCCTGAAAAACAGATTGTACAATGACATCCCCATATGATTGAATTACAATGTGTTTATAGGGAAAAAAAGATGAATTATAGGAAAAGGCTATGTTGTCAAATTGTAAAGGTCAGTTCCAATGAGGAAAAGCCTTCATAAAATTAGGTCACTGACAACTTTTAAAACAAATTGAGAAATATTTTTATGAACAAGTTCAAGATGGATTTTCTCTCTTTCTGCATGGCCCTGCCAACAGAAATCCATATAAAAATATGTCACTTAATCTGTAAAAGAACTAATTGAAACAGATTTCATATACCATGTAAAAAGGTGAAACTAAAGGCCTAATCTTGCCAAAGGCATCTAGGTACTTATATGGGAACCCACAATTCATAAGCCATATTAAGCACAAATTAGGAATACTAAAGTCCCTAAGAAACCTGTCCCATTAAAATAAACTAGATATAGTCTCAAATCTTGTGGAAATGACAAGTAAAAGCTCAGGCTTTTGAAGACTATTTTAACCACTTGGAAGGCACGAAGTCTTTGGACTGGATGTGGCAGCTCACATCTGTAATCCTAGTAATCTGGAAGGCTGAAGCAGGAGGATCCCTTGAGCTCAGGAGTTCCACACCAGCCTGAGCAAGAGGGAACCCTATCTCTGTTAAAAATAGAAAAAAATTAGCAGGGCATGGGAGTCGATCCCTGCAGTCCCAGCTACTCAGGCGGCTGAGGCAGGAGGGTCATTTGAACCCAGAAGTATGAGGTTGTTGTCAGGTAGGCTGATGCCACCACACTCTAGCCAGGGCAACAGAGTAAGACTCTGTCTCAAAAACAGAAACAAAAAACAACGTTCAGCGTATCCAACTTCAGACGGATCTAGCTCTAAGGTAAGGGTTGCCAGGCAAGACTTCACAAGCACCTTAGGCTAGTGGTTCTGATTTTAGCACACTTCAGAATCACCTGGAGAGCTTATTAAAATATGGACTGAAGGAACCCACCACAGAGGTCATGATTCAGTAGAGCTGAAGGCCTGTGAATCTGCATTTCAGGCTTGGTCTGTGACGCTGCTGCTGCTGGACCAGGGACCCTTAAGAACAAGTGCCTGCCCTAGGGCACACTAAAGAAAAAACACCATGAAATGTTCTCCCAAAAGGTAAAATAGATTTAATTCATTTTAACCAATATATCAATATTTATTTAGTAATACTGCAAAACACTTTAATAAAAGTAATAGTTTGGAACAAAAATCAGTGTCAAAAACCCAAAAGGTTACAGAAGAGATCTGAGATGACAAAAGAATGATGAGAAAGGGGCGAAGCCAAGAGGACAGAGGCCGAGAAGGCAAGCACAGTGTCTTGCCCACGGCCACCCACTCAGAAGCCCTGCGCCTACTCTAGGGGGACTCTGGGGGAATCACCCAGCAAGTGTTCCCTGGCACAGTTTTCACAAGTCTGTGGTAGAGGGGGAAATAAAACATGAACATATAAATATAAGGATTTCAAAAGCCAAACGAATCTATGCAAGCAAAGGGCCACCTTGCCCCAGTGGGGACAGAGATGCAGGGGGGCATCTGCTTGGCAGCAGGTGCTTTGGGGGCACCATCGGGCGAGCTCTACCTTCTCTCTCCTGCTGACTGCATTCCCTGCAGCCTCGCTGAACCTCTGGAGCTCACTCAATGGCCCTGATTTGCCAGAATCCTCAGAAACTGAGCAATCCTTTTTAGGTCAGGAACAAAATCTACATGATCTGATAAAAAGATACATAGAAAAGTAAATACAGTAGGAAGGGCTTTTGAAAAAAACATCATAAACACTACAGCACTATTTTAAAAGCCCTCAAATTCCTGGACAGCTGCCCTCCTCAGATAAGTACAACATGTCCTGCCACGCCAGAGAGAACATCCCCGGAATTCTGGCAGCCGCACACCGCACAGCCCGTCCCTCTGAGCACGCACACAGCAGTGAGCAGCATGGCTCTGGCCGCTAACCGGACCCTACTGGGCACCCCCATTCGAGTTATTCACTTTTACAGTGAGGCTGGCGACATTATCACTGACAACTACTCACTAGGAAACACTGTCCTAAAAAGGGCAATACTGACTTTTCAAAGGGCTCAGCCCATCCATTTGCAGCAACCAGCCCTGTGTGTGTGGAGGGCACTCCGACTCCTTAGACTGGCGATGTCTCTCCTTCCCTCTAACAATTCGTATTAGTAGCAACAGAGCTAGACCCTAGGAGGTGGTAGGCAAACTATCTCTCCCTCTTTTCCAAACTCAACCCATTTTCCCCTCAAGGAAGAAATCAAACTTCAATTCCTCATCTTTCCTTAGATGGCAAACTCTGTTTGAGCCTTCAACTCACCAAGATGCCTTCCCTGAATTCCTCAAACACTTCATTGCCACAAACAGTGCAGAAATTACATGCTTTGGGCCATCTCCTCCAAGGGACAGCTAAGTACTCAAGCCTAGAAACTATGTCTTTATGATATTGAACGCAGGCCATAACGCGCAGTAAGCACACAATAGCTGTTGAATTAAATACAACCTCTTTAGGGGTACAGATTCACGCATGAACATACATACCTGCTGGCTCAAAACCAACAAGAACTTATTCCAGATTGCTAAGCTTCCAGATAGATGACTTTGTCCCTTAAACCCTCCAGAGTTCTTTTAATACTGAGATACAGAAAGCTTTTTTAAAGACTTAGCATTGGTCTTTGCCTTCTAAAACATAAATATATGTAAACATTTTAATGACTCATTCTTTGTTGTTGTTGAGACAGAGTCTCAGGCTATCGCCCTGGGTAGAGTGGCGTGGCGTCACAGCTCACAGCAACCTCAAACTCTTGGGCTTAAGCGAATCTCTTGCCTCAGCCTCTGAAATAGCTGGGATTACAGGCACCCACCACAACGCCCGGCTATTTTGTTGTTGTTGTTGTTGCAGTTGTCATTGTTGTTTTAGCCGGCCAGGGCCAGGTTCGAACCCACCACCCTGGGTGTATTTGACCGGCACTCTGCCGACTAAGCTACAGGTACTGCCTAATGACTCATTCTTAACTATGAATATCCAATTATTATTGCACCATTATTTAATTTAGGACTTCAAAAATACTAATACTTGCCTTTAAAGATTAAGTGACCATTAAGATTATTTAAATCCAATTTTATTATATCTCTACCTCCATTTCGCATTCCTTTCTTAGTCTGTGGCTTTTAACATGCTGCTGGTCTGTATTAACTTTAAGTAAAACAAGAGGGTTTTTTTGTTTGTTTTGGCCAAGGCTGGGTTTGAACTCGCCACCTCCAGCATATGGGGCCGGTGCCCTACTCCTTTGAGCCACAGGCACTGCCCCAGTAAAACAAGAGTTTTTAAAGGCTTTTAGAAGACACAAGCATCTATTTTAGCTGCTTAAAAACCTTCTTTATCTCCTGGTTGCTATGTTCAGGAGGTACCTTAGATAAATAGCTTGTTAAGCTATATAGAGGCCATCCAGCTGTGTCTCCTCCCTGCAAACTCCCAACTCACAAGTTACTTCTTCCACAGTCTTTCCGGATGCCCACGGGCTCAGCTGCTCCCTACTCCATGGTAGCTTGTGATAGCCTGTGTCATCACACGTGGCATATTTTTTTTCAATTTGAAGTAGTCACTGTTTATTAACTGACCAGATTCTAATTCATTCTTCTAATAAGCCTATTGATTTGGTCTTCCCTGTTGCCAACATCTCCATATTCTACAAAGTGGGTTGTCTTTTTTATCTTTCCACCCCAATTAGATGATAACTTGAAGGGTCACAAGAAGTTATTTGCTTCTTTGAAACATTTTCCAACAGTATAGATCTCATGAATCAGATCCCCCCATACAGATAATGCCATATTTACCAAGAGATCGCACAATCAAACTGTTATCAGTTGATACGATTCTCTTCTTATTGATTCTGCCATAACCACGCTTACAGATTAGCTCATTAACTGACTCCAGATTTGGGTACCCCCTTGCAATATACGGTTTTACAATCCTCAGCATGTTAATCGAAGCCTTGTTGAGTTTAATGAAGGTTCCATTGAAGATTTGGCAAAGGCAAAGAAGCTGCAACCCCTTTCGGACCTTTGGACTCACACCATCGATACCTTTGACCCTGATGACAAATGCCAATCTGGGTTCTGCAGGTACACAGAAGTTGCCAGCTTTTCTTGCCATCCTAGCCATCCGAATCTCAGTTCTGTACATCTGCCTGTATTCTTTATGATAAAGCTTAGCTTTTTCATAGATAAGCTTCTTCCTTGTCTTTTGAAGCATCTTTTGGGCACACATCTTCCTCAGATGGTTAATCTTCAGCTCTGAGAAATTCTTTTGCATTTTCTTAGGGGTTTCTGGCACAACAGGAACCTTCTTTTTCTTCTCTTTGATACCCTACATGGTTTTTGCCGGAAAAGACCACTTGGTGTATTTTTATCAACCCTTTACCAGTTTTTTTTTCCTTTTTACTTACTTGTTTTTTGTTTTTTCTTTTTGGTTATTGAGACAGAGTCCCACCCTATGCCCTGAGCAGACTGCAATGGCATTATAGCTCACTGCAACCACAGACTTGGACTGTAGGCATCCCACGGCCTCAGCCTCCGGAAGCTGCTAGGATTACAGGTGCTTGCCACAGGGACCAGCTGGGTTTTTCTTTTTTTTTTTTTTTTTTTTAATGAGTCAGGGTCTCACTCTTGCTCAGGCAAGTCTCAAACTCCTAAACTCAAGCAATCCTCCCTCCTCACACTCCCACAGTGCAGGGATTACAGGCATGAGCTACTGTGCCCGGCCCTTTACCTGTTACTCTCCAGGACCACTGGAAATTTCTTAAGTATCTCTTCTTATTCACAAGCTTAAGGCTGGTGTAATGCAGAGTTATATTAAGTATTCAAAGGTATTCAAAGAAACAAAAGTAACAAAATGATTCCCTGCAATTTTCATGGTTTAAAAAAAAAAAAATCACCAACCATCAAGATGAGACACAAGGACCCAAACAACCTCAATATGGGTTCAATGTCAAACTCTTCAACTTTTATTAATTTCATTATTATAACTGACTGATAACTGTGGAAAGTACTATTTTAAATGTTTTTAAGCTAAGAGAAAAGGATAAAACATCTTGAGGGGGACAGGGGATTTAAGGAAAAGAATCTAAAGAGATTAAGACACTTATCAAATCTAGTGTGTCTGGACCCTGATTCAAACAGACCAACTCTTACGAGAGGGTAAGGAAGGGAAGAAGAGACAGGATTTGAATGAATATCATCGAATATGACCTAATTCTCCCTAGAATTAAGGAATTGATTGTTGGTGATAAGAATATTGTGTTTAAGTGTCAGCTTTTGCAGATACAATTCCGAAGTATATAGGATGAAATGCTATGGTACTGAGCTTTCTATCAATAATGGGGGAACTAGCAAGAATACAGGAGAAGCAGGATCGTCTTTAAAGCTGGGTGTTGAGTACCTGTAGCTCCCTTTTATTTTTCTTTCAACATTTACACATTTGAAATTTTCCATACTAAAACGGAAGAAAGCATTAGGGCATATCCTGTCAATTCTACGGCTGATTCTCAACGCTTCCCACTGCGCTCGGCCTTTTCCAGCTTCCTGCAGTCCAGCACATATCTCTGTCCCCACAGATGGGCTGTAACACACAGTCCCACTCCTCTCTGAAGTTCCAGGCCTCATAGCGACACCATTCTATTCTCGCCTCTACTCTGCACTGGAACCCAACCTTGTCACCCGTGCCCTACGTAAGACAGAAACACAATAACCTCATCACAGCTGAAGATGAAGTCAGCAGGCCAGCAAACGACAGCTCTGTGAACCATGCTGTCTATACCGCATGGCCTGGAGCCAATCTCATGTTCCAGATTTTTGACCTCATTGATTCATCTCAAGGAACCTACAACACAAGAGTATCAAGACAGACTGTGGGCACACAGCATTTCTGTACAGCTAAAATCCAGCACCACTCTGCCCAGAATTCTCTTTCTCTAGATACCAGGATGAGTCCTCTAAAGGCCCTCAGCACTTTACACTCCAGAGATAATAACCCTCCGCCCCACTTCTGGCTGCTTTCCCTTCTTTATTTTGTTTTGTAGCACTGACCACTGCCTGGCAGTATGTTACACGTCTATTTACACTTCACCTCCCCTTCTAGAATGTAACCTCCATGAAGGCAGGGACTTGGTTTTCAGAATCGATTCTCAGATTCCAAGCAGAAATTAGAACACAAAAGGAGCTCAGTATCCCAGGAAAGTACAACTAAATATCAGAGAGGGTTAAGAACAAAAAATTGGTGCCACTAACGTAAGCTAAGAACATGTAGTTCCACCACTGACCCACACACGACACTCACGCCACGGGCTGTCAGGGCACTATTTTTATCCACTCGCATATTCAGTCTTTCCTAAACAGCTGGAAAAAAAAAAATCAATGACTTCAGGTTCACATGAAAGTGATGAATCTGTCAGCGTGTGCCAGAAAAACTCCACATGCCTTCTAGGGTATTTGTAATACAAATTATCTCAGAATTTAGGGAACAGTATAAATTACATTAGGACTTGTAAAGGACATATATCTCTGTCATTTTTCAAATCAAAATCAGTGCTCTCTTCCTACTTCAGTACAACTCTACCCAATAGAAACTTGCCCCAGCCACCATCAGTAATGTCTATGAAGCTGGCTGCAGTGACAAGGGTGCCTGCTTCTTATCACAACAGCTCTACCTTTTAGATACCATGTGATCTTGGACAAGGTAAAGTGCCTCAATTTTCTCATCCATAAAATGGGGAGTATATAACTATTATACCCTTATAAGGTAGACATGAGAATTAAACGACTTAATGTTAGGTAAAAGCTTAGAACAGTCCCAGGTACATAGTCAGGGTTAACTATTAACAATCTAACCATGGAGCGGTACCTGTGGCTCAAAGGAGTAGGGCACCGGCCCCATATACTAGAGGTGGCGGGTTCACACCCGGCCCTGGCCAAAAACTGCAAAAAAAAAAAATAACCTAATCATTTGCTGCCTCATATTAATCTGAAATTTAAAAAAAATAAAGCTTAACTATCTTAGGTATCATGGATCAGTATTATTATCTCTAAGTCTTTCCAAACTAAAAAAGGAAGACTTTGAAAGAAAAGCATAATGATTAACTGGGTCCTTATTTTAAGTCAATTTATTCCTCCTACCCTTGGTAGAGCTGCAGAGCTCTTCTCTACTCAGTCTGTGAGAAGGCACAACCCAACTCCTTCGTCAAGATGCCATCAACCTAAAGCAGGCACACTCTCTGGGTAGCCTCTGCCTGCCACTCTATACCCTGGCACAGAGCAGGTACAGCTTAGCTGTCTTAGCTCTCATGTTCGGTATTCTGATTTCTACCACATCTGAACCCAGTCAAACACTCACATTTTAAAATAATTCTAAGTAGCATTCCCAAGAACATATAAAAAGGAGCTGGTAATTTTTTTAAAAGCCTGAAAAAAACCAGTGAGGACAGGCAGTATGTGACAAACCAGCAGAGATTCTACTGTGAATCTTTCTTCAATTAAAGAATATCATTAGGAAGGAAATGTGAGCTTTCTAAGGCAGGCAGGCAAATATTTAATACCCCCCAAATTCACTGTGAGTATGCATTAAATAAGACCACCCACTCAAGGCACTCAGTATAGCACCAGGTACACAGGGAGCACCCAAAGAAGGCTAGCTATTCCTATTCTTGGTATGATCATGAGTGTCAAGGCAAAGTGCGATCTCAAAGACTTCCAGACCTGAGCTTCCTCCCTCTCCACCCAATCTAGAAGTCTATAGGGCATAAGTCAGGCCCTAACATTGCCCTGCTGTCCCTCTGTCTCTGCAGAAGTTTTTCTGCTTTTATCCCATTGATATATTAAAGGTCCTGCATAAGACTTTTTAAATGCTGTGATGCCGGGGCTGCACGTGGTGGCTCATGCCTGTAATCCTAGCACTCTGGGAGGCCAAGGCGGGTGGACTACCTGAGCTCACAGATTGGAGACCAGCATGAGCCAGAGCGAGAGACCTTGTCTCTAAAACAGCCAGGTGTTGTGACAGGTGCCTCTAGTCCTAGCTACTTGGGAGGCTGAGGCAAGAGAATTGCTTGAGCCCAAGAGTTTGAGGTTGCTGTGAGCTATGACATCACAACACTCTACCAAGGGTGACAAAGTGAGACTCTGTCTCATTCATTAATTAATTAAATGCTGTGATGTCAACAAAAAGCTAGAAATCACTGATGTACTCGGACCCTCCACTGTATTGACGAGGAAACGGAACTTCTATCCAGAGATCCAGCAACCTGCCCAAGATCAGTATCCTCAGAAATTCAGGCTCCTGAAACCTCTGAAACCTCTTCCCACCATAATGCACTAATGAGCTCACAGGTAAATACATCAAAAACTTCTACCAGAATGGGCTTCTAAACCCAGATTTTCCCCCTTTGCAATAACTCACTGAATTACATTCCTCTCAACTCACCATAATTTCCCTCTGTTCTTCTAGATTCTTCAAAAAATTTGAAAATTCACGTAAGGAAGCATCTGTAAGGAGAAATAAATTATTATTTGGTGGCCAAGGCAAAGGAGAACAAACCAAAAACTCGTTTTTAATTACCTATGCAGCGCTCATCATCAGTTTCTGCATCACCAATAAACTCAAATTTAAAGTCTCTCAGTGAATGAGCAAACTTCCGCTGAGCCGCTGAAAGACCTAGAAAGAAAGGTGTAATGATTACTTAGGTCCTCATTTTAAGTCAAGGCACAGAAGAAACTTATTCCTCCTACGCTTGGGAGAGCTCTCCACTCCATCTGTGAGAAACCCAACTTCTTTGCCCAGGTGCTCACCAACCTCACCTGGGCACACTCTCTGGTAACCCTCTTTTAGTCTATACCCTGGCACCGAGAAGATACTGGAGAAATGTTTATTCCCTCCCCCATCTTCTTCCTCAGATCTGATTATTTCACAATGTTCCCTAAAGCACTTTCCCTTTCTCTGCTAACTGGGGTCAAAACTTGCCCAACTCTAAAGTTCAGGCTCTGATCAGGAACGCACACACCTGACAGCATCTCTCAAGGCTTGATGAGATCTGGCTGCCTGTCACGGTTTCAAACATAAGGATCTCAAAAGTGCAAGGTCAGGCAACCAGGTGCTCTTAACTGACTGCCAAACAACCACTCCAGACAGAGAAACCCAGCCCATTCCAAAATAACGTTCATAGAAAACAGCATCCAGGAGGTAACCAAAGGCCAAAATAAAATGATAGAATTAATTCTGCAAAAGACCTACAGAGGCCAGAAACGGTGGCTCACACCTGTAATTACAGCACTCTGGGAAGCTGAGGCAGGTGGATCGCCTGAGCTCAGGAGTTAGAAACCAGCCGCAGCAAGAGTCAGACCCTGTCTCTGGGCAGCACCTGTGGCACAGTGAGTAGGGGGCCAGCCCGATATACCGAAGGTAGTGGGTTCAAACCCAGCTCTGGCCAAACTGCAACAAAAAATAGTTGGGTGTTGTGGTGGGCGTCTGTAATCCCAGCTACTCGGGAGGCTGAGGCAAGAGAATCGCCTAAGCCCAGGAGTTGGAGGTTGCTGTGAGCTATGACTCCACAGCACTATACCAAGGGTGACAAACTGAGACTCTGTCTCACAAAAAAAAAAAGAGCGAGTCAGACCCTGTCTGTACTAAAAATAGAAAAACTAGCCAGGCATGATGGCACATGCCTGTCATCCCAGCTACTCAAGAGGCTCAGAAAAGAGGATTGCTCAAGCCCAAGAGTTTGAAGTTGCTATAAGCTATGGCGCCACAGAATTCTACACAGGATGACAGAGTGTGACTCTGTATCCAAAAAAAAAAGAGAGAGAGAGAGAGAGAACTACAGAGGTCCTCTGGGAGGGCAAGGTAGGTGGACTGCTTGAGCTCAGGAAATCAGGAAACCAGCCTGAGCAAGATCAAGACCCTAGCTATAAAAATAGCTAGGCATTACAGACTGTGCCTACAGTCCAAGGTACTTGGGAGGCTGTGACAAGAGGATCACTTGAGGGAGGCTGAGCAAGAGGATAGCTTGAGCCCAGGAGTTTGAGGTTGCTATGAGCTATGACACTGCGGCACTCTACCCAGGGTGACAGAGTAAGACTGTCTCAAAAATAAATAAATATAAACAAAATACAACAAGCTAACATTTATTCTATGGGCCAGACACCATGCTAGGTGATATACCTATATTTTTTCATTCAATATTCAAGAGATACATAAAAGAAAGATCATCATCCCTAATGAGGAAGCTAAAGCTCAGAGATGTTAAGCAGTTTGCCTAAGGCTGCACAGCTACAAGGACAACAAAGGCCTGATGTTACTCCAGAGTCACTGGTTGAAAGCCCATGCTCAGACCAGTACCCAACCCTGCCCCTGGTTTAAAGCACTTTCTGAGAAGCCATTCACTGACTCCCGCACTCCCCACAGCTCCTGTCTCAAAACAATGAAGACTGACAGTCATATAAGAGTAAAATAAAATCTCAAGCAAACTGAAAAACTGAAAAGCATGAAATGCAATCTATACCTGCTGATCAGAACATTCGCATGCAATAAATAAATAAATGTGGATAAGAATGTACAAACTGAGATGCGACAGAAGCCATTGTCTCTTATTCACTGCATTATAGTTACTAAGAAATAAAAGCAAAAAAATCACATTTTTACTTTAGAAAATGTCATTTGAGTGTGGGAGGGATTGTGGGTTTTTAGTCAAATATTTATCCCCAATTGTTAAGTACAGTGAACATCCCCCTCTTGCCCTCCAGGACAAGTTGCTTTCTTTTAAACTGTCTATTAACGCTCCTGAGTTCTTTCAGCTGCTGTCTCGTTGCTGTTGTTTAATAGGCCGTTTTCAGAACAGCTTTAGGCTCACAGCAAAACAGAGCTGAAGGCACCAAGATTTCCCACCCACACCCCGCCCCCACACGCGCACGGCCTCCACCCTTATCAACATTCCCACTGTCACAGGTTTTGAAACTTCATTTTTCCTCTGTCTAATTCATTATTATCTTCCTGTTCTCAAACTTTTTCTCTTTAAAATTAAAAAAGAACCCAAACACTGGAAGACCTAGATACAAAAGGCAAGGCTGTAAAACTTTCAGAAGTTGAAGTAGGATTGAAATTTCTCTCCCTAGGAATATGAAAGAAAAGTACAAAGCATCAGGTAACCTGGGAGAGACAATGATTCTCCAGCCTCCCTGCTGGCACATCTCTCTGCAATGTGACTCTGCCTGGGAATATTTTCCCACCCCTCGAATCTAGGTTGGTCTTGTGGCCAACAGAATATAGAGAAAGCAATATTGCTAATTCAGAACCTCCACCTCACGGAACTTTGCACACCTCTGATACGCTGTCTGAACCCTCTGTCCTCCCTGTGAACAAAGCCCAGGCTCGCTTGCTGGCTGATGAAAGCCCTGCAGGTCAGCAGCCCCTAGTCACCCAGCAGTCTGGCGGCCGTCCCACAGAAGCCAAGATTCCTACACATGCCTGAGACAGGCCAGAGGGGACCACCACTGCCCAGGGAGCAAAGCACACACTGAAACAAATAGCTGCTGTTTTAGCCACTAGTTTGGGAGTGATTAAATCAATAGCTAATATAACTAATAAAATGCATGTTAAAATCTTAAGCACATAAAAGACTGAAGACAAGCCTACATCCAGAAGGTGTGAATAACTTGTACAAGTCATGAGGGAAGGCAGAAACTCTAGTAATGAAATGAGCAAAACACTCAAATAGGGCACTTCATAAAAGGAAGTGAAAAAAATCCTAGTAACCTGTAACCACTTGAAAAGGTGCTTAAACTCATTCATTAGTGAACATAAAAGTGAGAATTAAAACCTCAAGATACCTCAATACACTGACCCAATTAGCAAAACTTAGTAAGTCTGGCAACTTCGAGTAACAGTATGATGGTATGTATGTATGTACACAGCAACAAATCTTACACTGCTAGTGAGAGTAAAAATAGGTATAATTGCTTTTTATGTACTGTAAAAAATGTATGGCATTTTCTAATGAATTTGATAATATTGCTACAACCCCCAAATTTTCCTCCTTGGTAAATTCTTGAGATAAACTCTGGTACATGGGCACCTAAAGATGCGTCCTAGAAAATCCACAGTGAAACGGATCATAGTAATAGCCAAATACTGAGGGGCAAAACTATCCACAGAATAAGTGAATAAATTACAGTATAGTCATATGCTATGAAGTTAACTAGAAATTCATGCATCAAGACAGATGGGTCTCACAATTTGGAGAGAAAGATGCAAGTCACAAAACAATACACCCCGTATGGTGCTTTTATATACAGTTCAAAACACTGAAGTATCTGTTTAGATTACATACACAGGTCATGAAATCACAGAAAAGAGAGGGAATCATCTCAGAAGCGATGCTATGCTCACCTCTGGCAACCAGAGAAGGTGATGGAGTCAGAAAGCTACAACAGAATTAAAGGCCTTTGATTTCATAAACTCGTGGTGGGTCTGTGGGTATCTGGCTTACTCTTCTGCAGGATGCACAAATGTTTCATATACTTCTGTATTTTTTTCTATCATGGCACAACTAATAAAAATTTTAGCCTAGCTCTTAAAGCCATTCTAAAATTACTTAGTTTCTATTCTAATCCAGGAAACATACAAGTGATTACTCTCTGAGAGCTAGCCTGCTGTGGTCCACACAGGCCAAACTCACTCCAGTCTGAGGTCCCTTAACTTGCTGCTCCCAGAGCCCACCCCTGTACCCTCCCACCCCTCCACACCATGCTCAATCCTCTTCCTCGGGGGTGCTGCACTCCTTTCCCAAGGCTTTCTCCTTTTTTTTGGGGGGGGGGGGGCAGGGCCAGGTTTGAACCCGCCACCTCTGGTATATAGGACTGGCGCCCTACTCCTTTGAACCATAAGTGCTGCCTTTTTTTTTTTTTTTTTAAGAGACAGAGTCTCACTTTGTCGCCCATGGTAAAGTGTTGTGATGTCACAGCTCACAGCAACCTCCAGCTCTTGGGCTAGGGCGATTCTCTTGCCTCAGCCTTCCAAGTTGCTGGGACTACAGGCGCCTGCCACAATGCCTGGCTATTTTTGTTGCACTTGCCACTGCTGTTTTAGCTGGCCGGGGCTGGGTTTGAACCCTCCACCCTCAATATATGGGGCCAGCACCCTACCCACTGAGCCACAGGCACCACCCAAGGCTCTCTCCTTCTAACGCCACTTCATTTTCTTCACAGCACTATCACCTGAAACTGCCTTACTTAGCATGTACATGTGATCTTCCCACTCTGGAATATCATTTCCCTGAAGCAGCAACAGTGTATCGCTTCACTGGATCCCTGAAACAGGAGCCCCAGCTGTAAATTAGATACAAGAGAATGGCTTTCCTGCTAAATGTATTTCACATGCCTATTTCCAAATATTGGTAGTCTGTGGGCTTATTTTTAATAACTCTTGTGTGTGTGTATATATTACTCCATTTTGCTAATGTTTGCTCACAAGGGCCTGTAAGGTAGTCTTATTTATCTGCATGAGTATATAACGTTTATATACATGTTTATGCTTATATTTGCTTACTTATATACAAATATGTTATATACATTTAAATATTCTACTATAAACATACTGTTTATAAATTATCTTTTCCCCCTTTGAACCTGTTTCCTTAAGAGTATTTTATCCAAAATGACCAGGTCAGAGGCTAAAGGATAATTTAAACAGTGTGTCATATGACAGCAAAGGGTGCTCTCTGTGAAGTTCCAACATTTATTTCATAATCCCTAATTCCATCAGTTGAAAATGTTTATCATAGCATATTAAGCTTGGGTTCACTTGCCTAGCTAATCTGATGTATTTCTTCCTATGTAAATAGCATGCTTTACCAGTACTAAGTATTAAAGTCACATTATTTCTTCATTTTAAAATACAAGCATTTTCGGCGGCACCTGTGGCTCAAAGGAGTAGGGCACCAGCCCCACATACTGGAGGTGGCAGGTTCAAACCCAGCCCCAGCCAAAACTGCAAAAAAAAAAAAAAAAAAAAAAAATTGACCACATCAAATTCCATTCCTTATGATAGTTACAAATGTAAATGCCCTTCCCTTAGTTACTATATTTTACTCTCCCATGCAGTTCATACTTTTATATTTTCTGCCTCTCTTCATATACCATAAAATCATAAGACAATATAATAAAATTTATTTTAATATAGTCCATTCGATGTTTTAAACTCAAGTTTTGAGTTGAGTAATTACAAAGGCCAGCAACACTCCTCTAGGGAAATGAGATGGGGTCACTAAAGAGAACCAACCTCTACTGAGGGCTGAGTGAGTGTGCTATGCTAACAGACTTACACATTCACTCTCTGTAATAAGCCTGCAGGGTAGGTGCTGCTGTTACTTTTTTTTTTTTTTTTTTACAGGAATGGGGTAAGTAGGATCAGAGGTGGATTAGTAACTTGACCGAGGTCACAGATCTCTTTAGACTGCTAGTAATAAATCCTGGAGGAAAAGAATCAACTCCCATGAATGTCCTTTCCATTAATCCATTCCAACTTTTAAGAAATGCCACATTATTGAATACCCAGATCTCAACTGGTATAACACCATCAGGCTTTCTGAATGGCTCTAATAAAGAATTCTAACCAAATAGAAAACTCATATACGGAGGCTGCCAAAAAAAAAAAAAAAAGTATCCACATTTCAAGAAAGGAAAAAACTGCATTAAAATGGCAATATCCAGTATGTGCCCAGTGACAAAAGATGAATGCAAGTCACAGTTTAATGTTTTAATTTACTATGTTTTTTTCCTTTCTTAAAATGCATGTGCATTTTTCGGCACCCTCTGTATATGTGCCTCCTGCCTACTAATTCCTGAATATTATAAATTAACACTGCTCTTGAAACACCTTCAAGGCAGGTATACATATTATCAAGCCAGACTGGGCATGAAAAGATAGCTAGCTAACTTAAAAGACTTAACCTGACTTGCACCCTTCAAATGATCTTGGCATTTCACAGTCTTCCAGACTTGAATTTTTAGTTCCTTGATCTATAAACAAATGGAAGAGAAAATGTAGGTGATATAAATGTTCCCAGGGTTAGGGGCAGCTGGAGAGAGACACGAGGCGTTGTATGTGAGACCTGCTGAGTTTGAGACATAGGAGAGATCCAACCACAGTTTAATTTTGAGATTGGAGAGCCTCCGGATTCTGGCCTAAATTGCCACTACTTGCCCTTGATAATTCTACAGATGAGAAAAGTATTTTTCATACTTACTTATTAACAATTTTAGTTGAGCCCATAAAATATTAATCAAACACAGGCACTTGGCTAGGGTGGTGGGGAGTGTCTCTGGAGTCCTCTACCTTTACAGCACTTCTAGGCAGCACTGTGGGTGCACTGAAGCCCCTCAACTTACAACCTTGGCCTTGGTCACAAAGTCTTATAATGACCATCTCCTACAACTTCCCACCCCATTAACTGAAGCACTATAGGGATGCTTGGGAAAGTGTGGCACATTCTATAATCCTGGGCTTGAAAAGAAAAAGGAGATCGTGAATTCTCCCTCATTAAATGTGAATACAAGATGCTTTGCAAATCTTATCAGATTCCATAGCCCTTTTTAAAATAGACACATTGTATCTAGTATCACACATTCCTTTGCATGTAGAGACCCAAACAACTAGATTACCAACTATGCAAAAGTCTGCCAAGTGCACTGCCCCCTACTCTGCACATCAAAACACGCACAAAATTCTTCAATGTTTTATTTAAGAGGAGCAGAGTACAGATGCTAAGAAATTAATATCTCTCATGCCAGATTCATGCCAAGGAAATAATACTGATGTTAATCCAAGTTACTTGGAAGTAAAACAAAATTCCTCTAGGATTGTCAACTGGCTTCATATTTTACTTCACGTTTTCCAGATTTACAAAACCAGCAGTGGTGCTGTACGCCAGAAGAATGATGGCTTCTCTGTGTAAGTTTTTTTAAAAAGGAAATAACCCATTTTATAGGGTTTTTAAAAATGGTGCAAACATCTCATAAGTCCAAAATGCACTGCTGGCCTATCTCAGGTCTGAAGGCCAAATCACAGGCTGTTCTAACAGCAGTTCACATGCCAGCACGGTCTCTGCACTGTTAAGGTCAAATGCTCTTGGCCTTAACTCTCCAAGTCCAGCCCACCCAGTGTCCATGTAGTGAATTCTTCTTAATCACAGAATAAATAACACCTAAAGTCACTAGACTATCTTGATGTGACAAATTTATAGGGTAAAAGGAAAATAAGTCAAACCCACAAAGCACATATGCCCCAAAACAAATCCATAAACCCAGGGTGCCAGGTCAAAACCCAACATGGCACATCACAGATAGCCAGCCACGTACTGTTTACCAAGATAGCCACTTACCATGAAGAACCCTTCAGAAAGGAGTGATCTGGGGACTGGAGAGAATCCCACAGGTAAATCCACACTGCAGACCACCACCCAACCTTCCTTGAACCACACTCCACACTTTAATTATAATTCACTTATTCGGCAAACACTGATCAACTACTGGGGCTAGGTACTGTACCCAGCGTTCCTGCCACAATCCCCTGTTAGAACACAAGTGAGTGCTGGTCATCACCTAGCTACTGGTTTTCTAACTGCCTTAAGCCACAGGTTCCTTTGTACAGGTAGAACTATAACACTTAGGTATTTTTCCTGCAGTAACAAATTTCAAAATATATAGTGGCTTAAAACCACACAAATCTATCATCTTAGAGTTCTTGGAGGTCGGAAGTCTAAAATGGGTCTCACAGGGCTAAAATCAAAACGTCAGCAGCACGGCGTTCCTTCTGGAAGCTCTAAGGGAGAACCCATCTCTTTGGCATTTTCCACGTTCCACAGGCTGTCCACAGACCTTGGTCACCTCAGTTGCCCATCCCATCACTGGCCTCTGCTTCTCCTGCTTCATCTGTCCTTCTCTGACCTCTTCTAAGGACCACTGTGATTACAATGAGCCCACACCTAACCCAGGTTAATCTCCCTATCTGAGGGTCTTTAATCACATCTGAGTCTCCCATGCCACGTAACATAACATGCTCACAGGTTCCAGGGATTTCTATGGGACATGGTATAAGGCCGTTATTCTGCCTACCACACCCTATAATGCCAGGTACTCCACTAATCACTTTACATTTCCTGTTTCAGTCAATTATCACAGCAACTCTACAAAGCAGGGACTCGTTTTTTGTTTTTTGTTTTTGAGACAGTCTCACTGTGTCACCCTCGGTAGAGTGTCATGGCATCATAATTCACAGCAACCTCAAACTCTTGGGCTTAAGCAATTCTCTTGCCTCAGCCTCCCAAGTAGCTGAGACTACAGGTACCCATCACAACACCCAGCTATTTTTTTGTTGCAGCTGTTTAGCTGGCCTAGGCCAGGTCTGAACCCACCACCATCAGTGTACATGGCTGGGCCGCAATCACTGTGCTATGGGTGCCAAGCCCTTTTTATTTTTTTTTTAAAAACAGAGTCTCACTTTGTTACCCTGGGTAGATAGAGTGCTATGGCATCATAGCGCACAGTAACCTCAATCTCGTGGGGTTCAAGTGATTCTCTTGCTTCAGCCTCCCAACGACAGGTACCTACCACAATACCCACAGAGCCAATCCTTACTCTTGCTCAGGCTGGTCTTGAACTCCTGAGCTCATGCAGTCCACCTGCGTTGGCCTCCCAGAGTACTAGGATTACAGGCATACAGAGTACTAGGATTTTGGCCTCGCCTGGCCAAAGCTGATACTCTTATTACGCTGGCAGAAACAGACAAGAGGTTGCCCACCTTGCCCCAGATCACACATCTGGTAAGTACCAGACCTGAAAGGTGAGCCCAGCAACACAGACCTGGCTGCTTCATGGAGGACAGTAGGAGGGTGAACAAACACAGCAGCAAGTGGACAAGTTAGCGGGTTACCTCCGTGACACCGTGAGAGATGATGAGGGTTTTTAAAGGTTTTCTGGAAACTGTGTCAACAACTAGTGAGACTCAGAGGTCTCAATCTAATGATTTTGGGCTCCATGTGCAAAAATTTCCCCAAGGATAGCAATCACTTTTGAAGCTGCTTGTCCTTAGGGCCATGAAAGCCTGGTTTGGAAGTACTGTGGTACATTACTGTTCCCCTCTATTATAGGTTGAATTGGGTTCCCCCAAAACACATATGCTGAAGTCCTATCCACTAGTACCTCAGAATGTGATCTTACTTACAGATAGGGTCTTCACACATGTAATCAGTTAAAATGAGTGGGTCTCACTCCAATACTACTTGTCACCTTATAAAAAGGGGAAGTTTGGGCCAGAGATACACCGGAGGGAAGACAATGTGAACAGAGGGAGACGCCAGCCATCCACAAGCCAAGGACAGAGCCTGGACCAGATCCTTCCCTCTCAGTCCTCAGAAGGACTGCTGACACCTTCACCCTGGACCTCTGGCCTCCAGAACTGTGAGACAACAAATTTAGGTGAGGACGCCCAGTCTGTGGCGCTTTGCCCTAGCAAACTCACACACCATGGTTCTTTGCTGGTAGAAAAACAGGGGTTAAAAGCAATACGCAGATAAGAATGCTATTTGGAAGTATCATTTTTAACAACCATGGATTTCAAGCTCAATGACAAAACACAGTATTGTTCAAACATGTTTGTACCAAATATAGTAACTTGGCAAACAAAGAAAGTAGTTTCCAAAATGTCCTAAGAAAGGAGAGACAAACAGAAACCCAAACCCACATGCAGGGGCAATGTCAGACAAGTCACCTTGTTAAACATAGTAGATACTTTAGGCCCAAAGTAAATATTAGCAGGGATCTAAATGTCAGGTATCCACCTGGCTCCATGAATACAAGTTTCTCCACTGTTCTGACATTTGAGTATCACCATTTCATGGCACAAATGAAAAACTGAGTTCTCAACCCAAACCAAGAGGCACTGCTGGTAACTCCTGCATTTCTTTCAAAGTCTTCAATATTTATTTGCTTCAAAATAATTGAATGTAAAAATAAAAGACTAACAAGGGCTAACAGGGCTAAAACCTCCTCTTTTGTGTCCCAAAGTAGGCCAGGAGTACAAAAGCTAGAAGAAATGCCACCAAAAAAATGGGCAAATCATTTGCAGGACGTCTGCTACTCACTCAGCAGCCAAGCTATCTCGTAAATGCCAAGAGGGCCCAGCTTGTGTCCTAAGGAGTCCACACCCTACATCTGAGAGAAATCACCGTCCCGTGCTGCCTATGAACGGAGGTGCCCAGAGTCACCGATTCCACAGGAGTGCAATGCAAGGCAAACTCAAAAAACATGAAAGCTATCTGTAAACACAGCATGGAAGGAGGAGGTTTGAAGAAAGTCAACTACAGAGGGGTATTCAAAGCATTAGGAACAAGATGAAAGGAAGCCTTTAGATGGGAATCAGGAAGACTATACATACTATAGTACTGATATGTTAGGACTTTCTGAATGCAAGGAACAAATACTAAAAAAAGTGAGACCACAATTGCAAAGAGCCCAGAGAAAATGTGAGCAGCTTGCCCACGAGAAGGCACATCTCCTGCCATTAACACAATGGCTCCCCTCTGAATGTTGACTTTTCTCCCTGTCACGTGCAACTCTCCTATCTTTCCTTCCACTTGGCACTAATTCGTGCTGTCAGAGCGTGGCTTCCTCCAGGTCCACTGGCTCACTGCCTGATACGCTGTCCCTGGGCCCTGCACTAGCCCGTGGCATTCTTTCAACTTCAACTCCTACTGCTTTTCCCTTATTTCCCAAATTAAAATCCTCAAGAGAATCAAATTGGCTTGGTTCATTTTGTTCTCACAGAAGGCCATGACACAGGTCTGATGTCCCACTGGATCAACTCAGCCACCTCTGGGAGAGGCGGGGAGGTTACACAGTCCTCAGCACGCCTTGTCCTCAGAAGGGACTGTGAGCACAGCAGTCCCTCCTGACGGGAGCTGGGAGTTAGCAGAGGCCACAAGTGACAGTGTGGGCACAGACCAGTAAGGGGGAAAAAAAATCCTTTAAAGGACAAAATAATTTCTAAAGGGTGCACCTACAGTCCTAGTGACTCAGGACACTGAGGCATGAAGATCACATGAGCCTAAGGGTTTGAGACCAGTGTGGACAACACGGTAAGACCTCATCTCAAAAAGAAAAAGAAAAATTCTTAAGATGTTATTACATTAACACACAAAATTCCATTAAAAGGCCCTGAATGCAAAAACCAATCCATCTAAAAAACTGTGGCAGGCAGTACCTATACCCACAAGATGAGCCATTTTAACAGAGCGAACTGCGTTCAGCATGTACAACTTTTAACACCGAGAGTTAACTAGAAATCGTTTCAAATGCAGTGTCTCCAGCTGTGTAAGGGTGGGCAATCACCACTTAATATTCAGTCAGCACTCCCTCTGTGCTGGTCACTGCTCTAAGAGAGCACTTCCCGCCTATTAGTTCACTGAGTTCTCACCATTCCAAATTAGGTAAACATTTCCACACTGCATTTTACAGTCAAGTGCCAAGGAGGCACAGGGAATTCATTCCACATTAAAGGGTAAAGCCAGGATGGAGCCTTGCCATCAGCCCTCAGCCTAAACCATCATAATATACTGACTCAGCGTAGGGGACAAAAACTGCTCGGGCCATAGCTGGGCCACAAGACCCTTTACCATGTCCTTAGAAAATGCATTTGAATAATCAAATGTCTTGATTATGTTGAAACAGTCCAGGAGAAATAAAAAGCGGGTGGGGAGTAGGCAGGGAGGTTGATGGACAGTTCCTGGGCAAGAAACATTTCCCAAGAAGAATGTCAGGAAAAGAGAGAGCTACTCCACCGACAGGGGGAAGGAAGGAAACAAAGCCAATCTGGAAAATTGGCTGCTAGAAAACTAGTGTGCTGGTTGGGCAGTGAGTCTGTGAGCTCTTCCTCAAGGGCAAGGCAGATCCTAATCAACACCATCCACAGCCCCCAGGGGCATACTGACACAAACCAGCTCTGTTCAGAGGGAGAAAGTGTTATACATACAGACAAGGCACACAGTCAACCTGAAAAAGCTGAAAGGATGGAAAAGGTGTATTACTGCTCATAAAACAGTTTAAAAGTTTAGCCCCCCAAAAGCTTAACCAGCGCTCTTAAGAATATTCTTCATATTTTCCTGTATTTTCTAAATATTCTCCACTGAGTATAAACTAGTTTTAAATAAGTTAAAGCTAAAATAAAAATGGATGATATCTGACCATGAGGATCAGGAGGACAGAGAATGTGGCCATGGCTGCAAGGCAAGATTGCAGAACTGTACAAGCTACAAGGCTCAGGTAGGCCAAACTCCACAGGGAGTAGTGACCCCAGTATGTGTAACTGGGATTTCCCCGTGTGTTCTACACCTGTTTCAGAACCCAGTGTTAAAAGAATGAAATGTATTCCAACAGGGAGCTGTCACAACAAGAAAGAAAGGGGACAGGGGAGATTTCTCACAGGACAACACTAGGGGCTAAGCAGCAACACTTCCCAGCTATTGGGAAGGGCAGGTCTCAGGGGTGAAGTTATGAAATGGTGAAACCAAAAATAAAAGAAGGCCCTGATCACTGGAGGCTGTTGAATTCAGTAAGACAACATTGAAAATGAAGAGGAGTCCAGAGTTGGTCTAAGGATTGTGGGAAAGAGTGGAATAAGGCAAGGAGACAGAAAGCAAAGTAAAGAGTCAGATTTGAAGCAGTCAGAATGGAGAGCCTCCATGCAGCTCGACTTGCCCCAGAATAGAAGCTCTGATATCATGGACTTTTCTATTCATTTTGTTCATTCCTATAACCACAGAGTCTAGAATAAAAAAACAGGCACAGAGTAGGTGCTCAATCAGTACCTGCTGAGCTAATGAAATGACAGATGCTATCAAGGTGGGCTTCAGAAGAACCCCCAAATGGATCTCACAAGAACCCAACCTTTGGCCAGGTAGTGGCTCATGCCTTTAATCCTAACACTCTGGGAGGCCAAAGCAAGGGGATCCCTTGAGCTCAGGAGTTCCAGACTAGACTGAGCAAAAGCGAGACCCCATCTACTAAAAATAGAAAACTTAGCTGAGCACAGTAGTGCACACCTGTTCTCCCAGTTACCCAAGAGGCAGAGGCAGGAGGATGGCTGAGCTAGGGAGTTTGATGATACCAGAACCTTACGCTCCAGGCTCTGGGCTCTCCCCTCAAAGGAGAGTCACTGAGGGGCCTGCATCTGGACTACTGCCTTCCCCACACTGGCAGCATTATACAGGGAGGCATCTGGGGTGAAGCAAGGCACTGTACTTGCATTTAGGTTCTGTACACACACAGGCAGTCCCTGGGTTATAGATAAGATAGGCTCCGTAGGTCTGTTCTTATGTTGAATTTGTACTTAAGTAGGAACAGGTTCATTTCCCTATTACCTGTCATAGCCTCTGTCTGTCAGTGTGAATCAGCTCAAACATCAGTGGGTGTTCATAACCTGGGGACTCCCTGTAATAGCCTCCATTCGTAAGTGAGCTATATGTAAGTTAGATGTTTGTAATTAAGGGACTGCCTATAGTCCCATAACTGCATCGACTCGGGCCCAACACATTTTCTAGCTGAGCCTCAATATCCCAATGACAACTGTGCCCTACCACTTCTGGAATCTGTAAAGATCAGATATAAAAATAACATGGTTAAAGTAAAAATTCTTTAAAAACCTGGAAGTTATACATCAACATATAGTATCTTCGATGAAGTTTAGGGGTGGCTTTTTTTAAGAGACAAGGTCTCACTCTGTCCCCTAAACTGAAATATGGCCCCTATAACCTCAAATTTCTGAGCCCAAGTGATACAGCCACCTCAGCCCCTCTCAAGAAGCTAAGACTACAGACTCAGCGTCTATAGCTCAAGTGACTAAGGTGCCAGCCACATACACCTGAGCTAGCAGATTTAAATCCAGCCTGGGCCTGCCCAACAACAGCTACAACCCAAAAATGGCCAGGTGTTGTAGCAGGCACCTGTAGTCCCAGCTACTTGGGAGGCTGAAGCAAGAAAATCACTTGAGCCTAGGAGTGTGAGCTATGATGTCAAGGGTGACAGCTTGAGGCTCCGTCTCAAAAAAAAAAAAAAGAAGCTAGGACTACAGAAATGCACCACCAAACCCAGCCAGTTTTTTTTTTTCCTCTAAAGTTGGAGTCTTGCTATGTTGCCCAGGCTGATCTCAAACTTCTGGCCTCTGCTGATCCTCCTGCCTCAACCTCCCAAAGTACTGGGACTACAAGTGTGAGCAGAAGTTAGAAGACTATACTTGTTAGTTCGTCTCCACCAACTTTTAGGTCTAAGAGTCAATAATGATAATAATTACCATGAAAAATCAATGCAATTTACAGATGAAATAGAAATTACTAGTAAATACCAAAAAAATTTTCAGTCTTACTAGTAATAAAGGAAATGAAATTTAAAATATCAGTTCTTACCAAATGGCCTACTACATTTTAAATAATGAAACTCGGTAATTCCAGGAATATGAGTAAATGATCTACTTCCTGTATCAGTAGGGAAGAAAAGGTAAAGAGTCTTTAGCCATCACTCACTATCATATCTCTCTTCTTCCCCCTCAAAAGGCGGACTGCAAATGACCTGGCATAGCAAACAGACAAACATGTTGTATGTCTATAGAGAGAGAATATATGCACCGTACTTATGGAGGAAACCCTCAATGGCAGCGAGTACAACAGCTGCTAAGTAGTAGTGTTAATCTGTGAGAATCTGGCACATTTAAAAACAAGGTCAAGTTAGGTTTCTTCTGGAAAAGCCTGACCACAAAGCTCCTTGGAGTATACAGAGCAGTGAATGAGAGTGCAGGTCTGGAGTCAGACTGGGGTTCACAAACCGGCGTCACCCAGCAACCAACCAGCTGTGTGACCCTGGGCAGGTAACAATCCTTCCAAGCTGCTCCTTCTTCACTGACAACCTGAGAATAACACTGAATTTTATATAATGGATTATAGTAAAGGAAAATAATGGTGGGGGGGTGCCTGACGCTCACTGGGTAGGGCGCCAGCCACATACACCAAGGCTGGAGGGTGTGAACCTGGCCCAGGCCAGCTAAACAACAATGACAACTGCAACAACAACAACAACAAAAATAGCCAGGTATTGTGGCAGGTGCGTATAGTCCCAGCTACTTGGGAGGCTGAGGCAAGAGAATCACTTAAGTGCAAGAGTTTGAGGTTGCTACAAGCTGTGACACCACAGCACTCTACTGAGGGTGACATAATGAGACTCTGTCTCAAGTAAGTAAATAAATAAATAGTGAATCAAAGATTTCTAAGTTATCCTGTCTAGACAACAAAGAGTAGTAGACCCATGAAAAAGAAAAAGGGAAGTCAAAAGAGGAAGCCTTTGTAAGGTAAGAAAAAAATGACATTTTAGATATTCCAGAAATTAGAAGATGAACTAAATACAGTCTGCACGTGGGGGGCAGGTAAAGAGCAGAGCCAGAGATGTTAACCATCAGTTATCTGGAGAAAGGAGATTAAAGTGAAATGAAGAATAGTGTTAAAAAGGAAAAAGTAGAAAAAATCTAGAGCTGCAAACAGGAAAATAAACCATGGAAGAGACTCACAAAGAAGAATGGAATGGAAGGGAGGGGGAAGAAGAAAAGGGCAGCCAAAGGCCCAAGAAGCCTGCAGAACAAGAGAAGACGCAACGTTCAGAATGCTCGAAAGCACCAAATTGTTTTTAGGTTGTCATTTTTGGCAAGAAATAGTTCTGACAAGCCAGGCACAGTGGCTCACACCTACAATTCTAGCACTTTGAGAAGCCAAGGTGGGAGGATCCCTGAGCTTGGGAGTTTGAGACCAGCCTGAGCAAGAGTAAAAACAGACAAAAACAGTCAGCTGTTGTGGCAGATGCCTGAAGTCCCAGCTACTTGGGAGGCTGAGTCAAGAGGATCACCTGAGCCCAAGAGAAAGAGGTTGCTGTGAGCTGTGATGATACTACAGCACTCTACCCAGGGCAACATAGTGAGACTGTCGAAGAGGGGCAGGGAGGGGAAGAGTTCTGACAAATCATGCTTGATCCTTCCCTTTCCCTTAGGACCCTCCCCCTCCACCACCCTCAGAATATCCCACGCATCTGCTCCCTCTGTCTCACACACTGTCCAAACCACCATCATCACCTGACTGGTCACCCTGCTTCCACTCTTTCCCCTCCTGTTCAGCCCCCACACAGTAGGACAAGTTAATTTAAAATATGAACTAGATCTCCTTACTCCCCTGCCTTAAAGCCTTCAGTATCATTCAGCTGTATTTAGGATAAAATCCATTTCTTACCAGAGTCTGAAAGACTACATAAGCATTGAGACAGACTGTTATGGTCCACTGAACACCATGTAAGTTTCAACTGGCTCGGTTTCCTGGGAGGGCTGCGTGTGCTTCCTTCTGTGTGGATTTTACATGTCTTGTTTTTTTGTCTATTTCAAAACTTTCAGAATGACACATACATATGCTCTGCCTTAATTCTATAACGGTCTTCTCTCACCTTCCTCCGAACTCAAATACAACTCACGTGAGAAACCCCCAGCATTGGCTCGGCACCTGAGGCTCAATCGGCTAAGGCGCCAGCCACGTACACCTAAGGTGGCGGGTTCGTATCCCCAGCCCGGGCCCGCCAAACAACAATGACAGCTGCAACCAAAGGATGGCCGGGCGGTGTGGCAGGCGCCGGTGGTCCCAGCTACTTGGGAGGCGGAGGCAGGAGACTCGGGGGGGGCGGGGGGGGTGGGGGGGGGGGGGGGGGGGGGGGGGGGGGGGGGGGGGGGGGGGGGGGGGGGGGGGGGGGGGGGGGGGGGGGGGGGGGGGGGGGGGGGGGGGGGGGGGGGGGGGGGGGGGGGGGGGGGGGGGGG